>VSMD01062818.1:0-28065 GCA_008750895.1 Mirza zaza | reverse complement strand
AGTACAATTCTGAAGATAAATCACAATCAAAGCAATGGCTACTAAAAGGTAGAAGAGGTCCAGTAAAAGCAAAAATGAAGTAACCAGTCAAGAGCAAAGTCCATGGCAACAATTTTTTGGAATGCTTGTTGACTTTCTGGAGCCAATAACATTTGCTTATTATGAGAGTGTCTTGAGAAAGCCAAAGCTTTAGCAGAAAAACACCTGGGAAAACTTCACCAGAGAGTCCTTTTCTACCATGACAATGCTCCTGCTTGTTCCTCTCATCAAACTAGGGCACTTTTGTGAAATTTCAATGGGAACTTTTAAGCATCCACCCACAGTCCTGATTTGGCTGCTTTTGACTTCTTTTTGTTTCCTAATCTAAAAATCTTTAAAAGGTATCCATTGTTCTTCAGTTAATAACATAAATTGACTGCATTGACATAGTTAAATTCCCAGGACCCTCAGTTCTTTAAGGATGGACTAAATGGGTTCTTTCATTGCTTACAAAATTATCTTGACTTTGATGGAAGATTATGTTGATAAATAAAGTTTATATTTAAAAAAAAAAACCCAGTTAGAATGTTTTAGTAAAAGTTCAAAAACAGCAGACGCTGGTGTGGATACAGAGAGAAAAGAACACTTATGCACTGTTGGTGGGACTGCAAATTAGTACAACCTCTATGGAAAACAGTAGGGAGATTCTTTAAAGAATTACAGGTAGACTTACTATTCAATCTAGCAATCCCACTATTTGGTATTTACCCAAAGGGAAAGAAGACTTTTCATCAATAAGACACCTACACTTGAATGTTTATTGCAGCACAGTTGACAATTGCAAAGATGTGGAATCAAACCAAGTGCCCATAAATTCATGAGTTGATTAATAAAATGTGATATATATATATACCGAGCAAAACTACTCGATCATAAAAAGGATGAATTAATACTGTTTGCAACAGTGTGTACAAAACTGGAGACCATTCTCCTACGTGAAGTATCTCAAGAATGGAAAAACGAACGCCAAATGTAGTCACAATTTAATTGGATCTAACCGATAAGCACAATGTGCACACAGTGAATTGAAACTCAGCTGAAATCAACTAGGGAGAAGGGGAGGTGGAGGACAGGCCAAAACCTACCTAATGGATACAATGAACTCTACTTGGGTTATGGGCACACCTGCATCTGGACCTCAAGCATTACAAAAGTGATCCAAGTAGTTTCAAATGTTGGTACACCCTTAATATTTTGAAATATAAAAAAAGAAGGTAGGCAAAAGCCAAGAGACATATGAAAAAATGTTTATCACCATTAATCCTCAGGGAAATGCAAATTAAAATTACAAGGAGATACCACCTTACCCCTGTCAGAATCGCCATTATTAAAAAGCAAGGAAAAAAAAAGGTAGGAGCTGCCATGCATGAAGAGAGAATGGGATGCTTATATATAATTGTTGGGACTGCAAATTAGTATAACCTCTATGGAAAACACTATGGAGATTTCTCAAAGGAATTAATGTAGAAAGAAGCCATTTTATAAAAAGACACCTGCACGCTAATGTGTATTGCAGCACAAGTCACAACTTCGAAGATGTGGAACAACCTAAGTGCCTATCAATTCATCAGTGGATAAAGAAATTATGATGTGTATATATACCATGGAGTAATGGAGTATTACTCAGCCATAAAAATGAATGAAATAATGTCTTTTGCACCAACTTAGTTGGAACTGGAGACTATTATTCTAAGTGAATTATCTCAGAAATGCAAAACCAAACACCATATGTTCACGTTAATAAGTTGGAGCTAAAGGATGGACACACATAGGCACAAAGAGATATAAAAGTCACTGGAAACCAGAAAAGGGGAAGGTGGGGGAAGGAGGAATAAATACATACCTATTTGATACAGTGAACATTATTGTGGTCACAGGCACACCAGAAGGCCTGACTTAAGAATAAAGCAAGGTAACCATGTAACAAAAGCATTTGTACCCCTTTAATATTTTGAAATTTAAAAAATTGAAAAAATAAAAGAAAAAATGAAAACATATACCATCCAACACAATCGGGTAGAAAACTGCTATAGTTAATGTAGTGTCATTATATAAGGCAAGAATCAATACTGGGAATGTAGTTTAATACTTATTGACTTATTTTTAAAACCATTAATTATATTCTAATGTATATTAGAATATGTATGTACCTAGTAAGACTATTTCAACACAGAATTGAAAGAAGTGATTGAATAAACAATCATAAACATATAATAAACTATTATGCCTCACTGCTTATTACACAGGTACAGCAGTGAGCCTATAGTAAGATGTAAACTAGACAATTAACCATTATAAACATACACACACACACTCCCACATACACTACACTAATACAGAACACTCATATTTTTAAATTCTCATGGGAATTTTCCAAGAATATGCTATAATCACATATTTCCAAGTATATTAATATAAAATACAGAACTGTGCTCCCAGTAGAGTGCCACAAACCAAGCTTGGCCAGCAACACTTGAAATGTAGCTTTTCACTTTTAATATTAATTAATGAAAATTAACACTTAAAATCAGTTCGTCCATCACACCAGCCACATTGGAACAGACATGTAGAACATTTTCAGCTTCACAGAAAATACTCTAACTACAGTTACCTAAATAGAAGCCAATAAGCAAAATTTGAAAATCTACATGATTTTTATTCCTGTCATATATTGCTAAAGCAAGTAAGAGCCAAGGAAATTACCACAATGGATAGCCACAATTTTTATATGAATTACAACTAAAATACAGCAGAGATCTTTCTTGTGAAAAATTGATGATCTTAAATACATATACTAAAAAAATGCAATTATCCGAGCATGTATCAAAAGAAAATAAAAAGAGAAAAACTGAAATTAAATTAAATTAAATACAAGTGAAGTAGAAGAAAAACAACAAATAGTATAAAATCATGACATACAATTAGTAGAGAGGATCAACAAAGGCAAAGATACTTTCATTGAAAACACTAATAAAATTGATAAAATTATTTAAGAAAGAACAGGAGAAGGCACAAATATTTCATTTCTAGATTAAATAGAATTTCTAGATTAAATCGGAATATCTTATAGATATTACAGATATCAAACAAGTAACGAAACCACGTCATAAATACAATTTAGTATTCATGTGAAATAAAAAATTCCTTGATTATGCAAATAACCAAAATGTAGTAAAACAACGCAAACCTGAATAATGCTACATGTATTAAACAAATTGAGTTCATTATATAAACATTCCTACCAATATATATTCTACAAACTCAGGTAACATCACTAATGAATAATAATTTTTCAAGATAAAAATATATGCTTACCCATAGGTAAGCTTCCAGGTGGGCTTCCAGTTTATCAATATAGGAATGCTTCCCAGTGCAGCACTGATAGCAAGACTTTTCAAGTATGTAGCAATGAATAAAAACATAATACTAATAGAATTTCCTTGTGAACATGGGTAAGAAATAAATATTACTCTAAATATAATATTATATATTATATTTATATATAATATTATATATTATATGAATTTTTAAAAAAAGTCATAATGCTAATGACCAGTATGATTTTATCTCAGAAACACAAGACTGGTTTAACATTAAAAAGAAATACAAATAATGTCATTTAGAAACATCATACAGAGAAAATATATATTATTTCAAGTGGTATAAAAATCTTAAAAATGTAACCTTGATCCAAAGCAAAATTTATTAGAAAAATGTGAATATTATAAAACTGCTTGATATGAGACAGTTATGATAAAAAAACTTCACAAATGTGAACAAAATGTTGAAATCGTCTCATCAAAACCAGGAAAAAATATGTATGATATGCATAGAACCATTACTGTATTTTCTCTTTATCATTAAAAATAAAAACCTAGGCAGTATGAGTGGATTAATAAAACATGGTATATGAATATGATGGAATGCTACTCAATGATAAAAAATGATGGTGATTTAGCACCTCCTATATTCTCCTGGATAGACCTTGAGTCCATCCTCCGAAGTGAGGTATCATAAAAATGGAAGAATAGGCTCCACATGTACTCGCCATCAAACTGGCACTGACATATCAACACTTAAGTGCTCACACAGTAGTGATATTCTTTAGGGATAGGTGGGATGGGGGTGAGTAAACTCACAACTAATGGACGTGGTGAGCATTGTGGGGGGGAAGGACATACGTCAAAGCATGGTTTGGATGTGGCAAAATCATAACATGTAACCAAAATGTTTGTTTGTACCCCCATAATATCCTGACATAATAATAAAAAGGAAACCTAGACAGTGAAAATAAATCGAGAAAAAAATGTATGGTACCTGGAAAAAAGTTAAGTTGTGATTATTAAAGATAAAATAGTAGTTTATGTAGAAAATCCAGGAAATCCTATACTTGGGGTAGAATTAATACATAAAATCAATGAAGTATTAATAACTTGATATAAGATCAACATGCAAACCTCAATTGTATTTCTATTTATAGCAACAAAGTAAAGGAAATTTTAATATAAGGATGCTATTTACAAAGCATAAGTGTGAAATATCTGTATTTCCGTATGACTTCAATAACAAAAAAATACTAACTATGATAGATATTAAATAAAACCTAATACATTGTGGCACATATCATGATATTGATTGGAAAAGTCAACTTTATACAGAGATCTAATCTTTAAATATAACTTTAGAGATTAGTGCAGTACCAAACATAAGCACAGGAGAGTTATTTTCAAATATCTTTTATAGGTATGTCATGTAGATTGAAAACATTTCTTCCATTTAAAGTGTATAAATCACTACATTTATTACTTTTACTTAGTTACAACAAAAAACCACTTCCAAAATGTAGAAAATTTTCATCACCCCAAAAAGAAAATTGTAGCAATTAGCGGTCTCTTCCTATTGCAAGCCCCCTTAGATTTTGGCAACCATCATTCCACTTTCTGTCTCTATGGGATTGCTTATTCTTAATATTTTATAGAAACAGACTCATATAACATGCAACTTTTAGAAAGGTTAAGTGCCACAAACACAATGCTGAGCCCAAAGAGCCAGACACAAAGGCAATGATATCTTGTTCTTTGTGATGTGTGTATTATACTACAAATATTATTTTTGAAAATATTCTTATTAAAACAAATTACAATTCATTTTGTCTTATACAATCATAATAGTATTTGCATTTCACAAAATATAAAATTACCTGTCTGACTCCAAACTCAGATGCTTTCCTTCTAAAGCTTGTGCTTACAAATATACAGTTTTGAAGATTCACATTCATCTGATTGAAGTCTATATTTGTATAGCACAGCACAGTTACGGTTATCATATTCTGTTTCTGTTACACTGTAATGGAGAAAAATCCATATGTCTGTTATGTTTTATGGGGACAATCCATGAAACAAGAGCATAAGCTTTAAGAAAATAATTATATGAAAATGGTCAACTAATTAGCGGGTTGCCTATTAAGAAAACTGAGCACCATAGTCCCCCATATATATATAGGGGTTGTGTTTCAAGACCAACAATGGGTGCCTGAAATCACTATTATACTGAACCCTAGTACATACTATGTTTGTTCTATTTATACACACCTGTGATAATATTTAAATTATAAATTAGGCACAAGAAGGGATTAAAAACAATAACTAATGATACAAAGGAGTAAATATAACAATATGCCAGCATCACTACCCTTGGGTTTTTGCCCCATTAAGTTAAATAAGAGGCACTTGAACCCAAACACTGACATACTGGACAACTGATCTGACTAAAGAGTGGGTCGCCTGTGCAGTGTGGACCTGCTGGTCAAAGAGATGATTCACATCCCAGGCAAGACAGAGTGGGACAGTGTGAAATTGCATCACAATACTCAAAACACTGAGCAATTTAATGCTCATAAAGTGCTTTTTTCTAGAATTTTCATTTCAAGTTTTTCTGGCCATGATTGACTGTAGGTAGCTCAAACCACAAAAAGTGAAACCACAAGTAATGAGGGAGTACTGTGGTCCATTGTTTAACATTTATAGCAACATTTCACTAACTTCCAACATCTTCTTAATGTTTATAATTCAACTTAAACTTACTCAGATTATTCCTCTGAATTTTTCCTTTTCATATTTTTTCTACTATACAGCACCATTCAAAAACACTTACTTAAGTTTGAAAGTTGAGCCATCTCTTAACACCCATGGATGATCACTGCTATTACGAGAGACTCCAAACCATGACAGAAGAGACAGCAAGCCCAGAAATTTCTATAGGAATATAAATATTTTACATTTAAATAATTGTCAAAAAGTTTACAAATTTTTACAAGTGTAAATAATATGTTCTTTCATTGAGTCTACAGTTTGCAAAGCAAAATTAGTATTTTAAGCAATATTAGAGTTGAAAACCAGTTTATATTGCTAAAAACTTTCACAAATATATGTAATTATTTCTTAAAATGAACTCTTAAACATTTATACTCTTTAGTTTCATTATTATTATTATGTTAATGAGGAAAATTATGACCCATGTAATTTAATAGTAACCCATGTTGGCAAAACAAATATAGCATGAATTTAAATAAATTTCCAGAGAGTGTAATACATTTCTCTTGTTGCTAATATTAAATCAACATATATTTCTATTACATTTCTCATAGTTCGGGGTTTAGATGGGAATTGAAGGGGTGTCATTTAGAAAATAAATGACATATAAGCCAAAAAATGCAGTTTTCTGGTCACCAAACCATTCTTTAACTAGCTACATCCCCAGTTTTTTTTTTCTGTTTCTTTGTTAGTGGAACGCCAATGGTCCAAAACAAGTGCTACTCCACACTGAATACAACTATAACCTCTGGACCTCATGAAAGACACAAGCAAAGGAGATTCTGAAAGGACGAAGGGAAAGGTGGAGTGGTTTGGGACCCCAGGATCAGGGATCAACACAGTGTCTGGGCATCTTAAGTCCCCACCCTACAAAAGAAAATGACCTATTCCCGCTGTTCCCAGCACCCACCCTGGCAATGAGAGGTGCCTCAGGTGAGCTCATTCCCCCTCTGCACTGAGAGGGAGTCCTGCCAGCGTCACCAGCAAGGCTGGCACCACTGGCAAGGGGGCTCCATCAGGAGACCTGCTAACAGTAAGTAGCCAGAGGAAGTGCTTCTGTCCCCCACCAAGACACACCAGGGTAGGTGTGGCTGAGGGGACCAGCAAAGGAGTCCCATGACTACAAGTGCTCCATCCAGGAAGCCTCTGTGTCCCTGAGGGCATGAGATTCACGTCTCCCATTTAGAGTCACCAGACAGAAAGGATTTTAATATGTTATATGTACACTGCACTAGTGAATGTTAACAAACTTGCGTCACCCCATTAATGTGAATGAATTGCACAAGTATCACACAGGAGTGAAAAGAGACAGAAATAAGAGTGCATACTATATGATTCCATTTATGAAACTGATAAAGTTTATTTGTAATATTAAAAGTAAGGACAGTGGTTTGAGGAGTAGAAAGGAGGAGTGATGAGGACATGCACAGGCGCAGGGCTGCTAGGACTGGAAACTCCTATTTTGTGATCTGAGTTGTACTATGGGAGTCCATTCACTTTGTCATAAATCGGTAACATCATGATGTGCTTATATCTAGTACAATTAAATAGCAAAATTTAATTTAGAGTAAAAGCATTTGTAGCAGGATGGTTTTCCATAAACAGCAAGAATTGGCAGTAATTGGATATGCATTAGCAGTGTATAAATAGAAACAAACTATTGTGAAGTCACACAGTAGAATAATATACAGACCTGGAAATTTAAAAGAAAATACATAAAAGAATAGGATTAATTCTACAAATGTAATATTGACTGTAATAAACTTCTAATAAAGGGTTTAAAACACTTAACATCTTACCATTTCTTCTTCATTCTCTATATAAAACAGATTAGAGCTGTTAGAAGCACAGGCCTTCACACTGTCATCCCAAGTTTTGAATTCCTTACCAATGTAATAACAATTGGTGGAATATGTGAACCACTCCTCTGGACAATGAGCACAGTGATATGCTGAGGAATTACTATCTGTACAAAATATCAATTTTCAAAATTGAAATTAATTTACATATTTTCAAGGATATAAAAATATATGAACATGTCTTTTTATCTTCATAGGCTGATAAATATAAAAGAAAAAACACTCACTCACACACACATGCACAGAAAAAGGGTCAGCCTCTCCTCCCTTAATTATATTGCCACATAAAGAAAAACATCAAACACTAATCCACCCTGCACATGTCTGAAAAAGTGGTGAACAATACCACCTTTCTGAAATAGCAAAATTATTTAACTGTTATCATAAAATACTACTAGTTATTCAAGTCAAAAGCAATTGATAGTGATTTTAAGTGAATATTTCTACTTATTTTTGAAGAAAAGGGAATGCCTTCCTATTATCTTTGTTTATGAATGTTTATCACCCAATGTTTTAATTTATTTCCCCGAAAGATATGTATTATCAAATTTGCACAGCATAAGATTGAGGCAAAATAAAAAAAAAATCAATACCTTTCTGAGTTCTCATATTCTGGAGAGAATTCTTCTGTATCAGTCTTACTATTGTTGGAAAAATAAGTAATCTGTATTAAAAATTAATATCTAAATAAGTCACAATAATTTTAGATTTTGTTTGAAATTTGGTATATCACTTAGAATTATAATTATCTGGAGTAAAATTAATTTCAGCAAGAAAATATAAAGTAGTGAAAATTTTGGGGAAAAAAGCTTCCAAAGCCTACAAAACAAAACTTCACCATCTCAGTCTACCTTATACTAATATATTGTAAGTATCTGATTTAACCACTTCCAAAAATTAATTTCTATTTCTCCACGAGCTTTTTCAATCTCCTAAAACTTGTCTTTAAGTTATGAAATTTTAATACATACCTTTAATTAAAACCAAAGACCCTGTACAATTATTCTTTCATTTATACTTTTGAAAAATTAAGAATAACCATTTCTCAGTTAGTCCAAACTTATGCTAAAATTTGAATTCTGTTCCTTGATATTATGAAATGTTTAGAAGCACTTCCAATCATTAAATGTTAAAGTTCCCTTTAATTCTTCTGAAACGTACTTACAGGGAATGACAAGCTTTATTACCACAGGCATTAAGATAAGACAGATGATTCCCAGGATCCCAGCAATGAGCTTCTCTGGAGGTAAGAGTAAATCTGCAGGGAGAGAAACAGAAACACTGAGAAAGGAGAGACAGAGACGGTTGGTTAGAATATTTTGATACATGAGACACCACATGCTCAGGGAATCAAAGATAAAGTTGGACCCCAAACCCACATCTACTATAGTAATCTTTCTCTCAGAATATACGATTGCATTTTCAGTAAATGTAGTGCTCCATGAGTTGTTGCACAAAGACTACAAATTTCTACAATGTGTGAGTAAAATCTGTCTGCATATTTCATATTAAAATACCATATCTCAACTTAGAACTCTTATTTCCATGAATAAAACTTTGTGAGCATGCCCTGCCTTTTCCCCACACCCCTGTTGATGTGGCCTGATTACAGGACGGGGAATGAACACAGAACATAAAATAATGACATAGACGCACATGTACATGATAATGACTTGAGTGACCGATGCACCAGTTGTTTTATTTTTATACCCCCCAGACCCAAGTTTAGTTCCTTGTGCATGAACATCTGAGCATAGCAGTGGTATCAGAAAATTCTGGAGTTGTTTCAAAAGGAAACAATTTCCCATGGTCTCAGACCTCAAAACGGTTACTTGAGGCACCAGCGTTGGACATAACTCAAAAGCCAAGGCCAAGATAAGCAATAATGAACAATGCAGCCATTAGAAGAACTTCTCGTGATCTTTCCCAGCCAGCAGCTCTCTCCCAGCCAGTGGCGGACCCCCACAGTTGTGCCTGTCTTAGGTCGTCCCCCCCCATGAGGAGTCTTACCCGTCATTGACTACCAACCATCATACGGGGCGGACCTTGGGAATGTTCTTCTTATCTTTATGGCTTCCAGACTCCCACCATGGGGGCTCTCCGTGTGGGAGCTGGGCAATATTTGCTTACGAGCAGAAACTCAGGCCTCTTGTTATGTCCCAAGGCAGTAACTGTGTCTGAAGAAAATGCTGACTAGATGAAAATGCTGGCTACCACTGCATCATGGAGCACACGTACATTACAGAATATAGTGAATGATTAGTATAAGGCATAACACCAGAATCAGCCCCCAACACCTGCACCCCAATGCACATCCTAGAACTGTTGTATTGAGGAGCTGTTACATGCTTTACCTTTGCAGTGGTAAGATCTGTCATCGCCTTGAAGATCCTGAGCAGCATTTTGAAGGTTTAATTCTGCATAGGTTATTTCCTGTTCAGTTTTTGAAATGGAGATTTTAGTGTCCTTAGATTTCCTTTGCTGCCTCTTTGGGTTTTTGGCCAGATTCATTTCAGAGTAGATTACTCTTTGGTTATCCATCTCTACAGCTGTATGATGTCAGGAACTGTGTCTATGATACCTGAAATTAAGAAATTAATCAGTGGTTTACATAATGACAAGATCCCTCATGTAGTCAAAATAGATGAGGTGGAAAGTGGATATTGGTTCTCATTTTGCATTGAAGACTCCAAAGTTCCCTCTCTAATTTCCTTAGAGCTTAAACAAGTGTCTTAGGAAAAAACCTTTTTAAAAAGATTTTCTACATTTGTCTAAACATTATTGCTGGAACAAAGAAAAGCAACACATTCACGAGGAATAAAGAAGTCCATGAATAAAAATATATTTCTTAAAGTCTGTTTCAAAAGATATTTTAAGGCAGGCAGATCATGGAAACAACCCAAGTGTCTGTCAATTCATGAGTGGGTAATTAAAATTTGGTATATGCTCACAATGGAATACTACTCAATTCTAAGAAATGACAGTGAGCTAGCACCGTCTATGCTATCCTGCATTAAGCTTAAGCCTGTTATCCAAAGTGAGGTGACACAAGATCAAAAAAACAGGCTCCACATCTACTTGCCATCAAATTGGTACTGACTGATTAAAACTATGGTGCTCAAATGGTGCTAGTGCTCACCAGGGTTTGGGGGAGAGGGAGATACACATCTTAGGGTTGTGGTGAGCATTGTGTGGGGGGAATACCTCTAACCCTTTGTAGGGAAAGGCAAAGATATACAATGTAACCCAAAGGTCAAAAAAAGAAAAAACAAACTTTTATCGGGTGGTGGGCAGATGGTAGGGGGGAGGAGGGGAAGAATTTATACTTACAAAATAGGTACAATGCGAACCACCTGGGGGTAGGACACGCTTGATGTTTTGGTAAGGCAGGGGTTGAGGGGAGGAATGGCAGGGCAATATATGTAACCCTAACAGTATTTATACCCCCATAATATGATAAAATAAAATTAATTTTAAAAAATTAAAAAAATTAAAAAAAATTTAAAAAAAAGATATTTTAACATCAATACAATACCTGTATTGAAAAGTAAATGTATTAGAAAAACTTATCCACTGATTTATATGATAACTTTGAAAGCCAATAATGGTTAAAGACGAAGTGATCTTAAAATGGAGGATAGGAAAGTTGACATATATATTATTCTTTTGCACTAAATTACTGTTATTTTGTTGTTTACACTTATTTCTTAACATTGATTTAGGGTTACTAAGTACTCTTTTGTTTGAATGGTTGAAGGGTTCTGAGAAAAAATATTTAGAATATTTTATATATTGGAAAATGTACATTATACAAATTTATAGTAACATAAACAGTATTAGAAACACTACAAAAAGTTTTCAATTCTTTTTTATAGAAGTATTGGCAATTGATTTGATTGCTAAAATGTAAAATCATAAAATTATACAGATCATTTATGGAAGAACATTTTTGTTTCACATATCTAGAAAGACATGTTGTTCAACATTAATCAAGGTCACTTTAGTTGTGTAGGCATTTGTAATAATTTATATAATGTAATGTAATACTTTGGCAATGGACTCTGGAGTCAGTGAGATCTAGAATTAATTTTGGCTTTGCAATTCACAATGCGTGACTTTTAAAAAGTTACTTAGTATCTAATAACCTAATCTGTTAGTCTAAAATAGGAGTGAGAACATATAAAATATAATGCCTATAAAACTTCCACCACTTAAACTGGCACCCAAAATCTTTACAAATATTAGCTATTTTAATTTTTATTTTATTTAAAATTTCTGTGTTATTGCTTCTGATTTGTGTCAGTTAAACCATGGAAAATAAATCATAATTAAATCTTTTATATCCACATGGTACATTTTTGGCAATATTTGATAAATTTTTAAAAAATCTTTTCATTGTTTATAACTAATTTAGCATTTTATGAAATTTATTAATACCTTCCCCTGATTTTAATTAAAAATAAAACATGCTTTCTTTCAATAAATGTTTCTGAACAATTATGTTTGGCTTTCATCATTAAAGTAATTCCTCTTAATAATATTTTATAATGGCTGAGCTCATTATAAATTATTATGCTATTATTCAATAATACACAATCTAATGATTGCTAATCCCAAATTACTTGTTCACTGTCATCAAGTTTAGGGGATTCACTTAAATTATACTTGCTAACTAATCCAGAAATATGTAAAGGCTCTTGACTAGGTCTCCACAGGTGACAATTTGCACATTTAGGAAATTCTTCAACCTATGTCACCTTTAGGAATTTTACCATGAAATTTTCAAATAGAGAAATAGATAGATACTGATTTTTGTGTAGATTAATTTTACCTCAGATGCACCGAGTACTTGAAATCTTCCACTCAATGAGGTAGGCTAGTAGAGAGATAGAGAGTAGCAGCACATACCTTCTGTCCCCAGAAAGTCGGCGTCCTTTAGTGCCGAGGCCAGGTTACTCTCATTCGAAGGCCTGTGGTGACTGGGAAATAAAAGGTCAAATTTCAAGGCATAGACTCAGGACAAGAACAAACAATGTCTGTGACCCTCACAGAGTGCCCTGTGAAGGCTCAGAGTGAGTCAAGAGTGGAAAAAGTAGATTTCTCATCACTGTGTCACTGAAGGTCTGAACAGGAAATTCTCACTCATGGGCTACTTTGAAATCTGTTTATCTCATCACACACCTCCAGAATATAGGAGACTTTGGGCTCCTATTGCAAGGACAAGGTAGAATTCTAAAGTGTGTCAGTTTGTCCATTTTAATTGTCTCAGAGAGGCTGCTTTCATATTCTACAAGATATAGGGGGAGAAAGAACTTGACCACCCATGCAGGTAACTTTTTTTATCTCAATCATAAATGTGTCAACTTCAGTCTTAAGAGTGTCTTAGATGTTTAAGACTCACTTTCAGACTCCATTGCTAAATCCTAACATTACGTCTTTTTTTTTTCATATTCTTATCATGTCACTCCACTTCGATGGAAAAATCCTAAAACTCATAGGAACATTATCAACAGATATTTAGTGATATTTGTCATTAATTACTCTGAGAAATTACTAACATTTCAAGTTATTGTAAATGACACAATATCCATCATTAGCAAAGTTATCTTCTTTAATTCTCTTGTTTTGTTCTTGTATTTCTGCATTTAATTTTATTTGTTAAACAAATGATTTAATGTTCAGATTTTCCATAACAAAAATAAATATCTCTAGAGGATAAAACTTTAATCATTTTTAAATATGTCAACACGCCACAGATTGGAATATTAAATAACTATTCATCATAATGTTCATTGATCCATTCTTCATCATGACAAATTATCTGTATTTTAATAGGAATATTTGATGTAAATGATTAAAGCCTAAGTCAAACTAATTGGAAGGAGTAAAGTAATTCAAAATATTTCCCCCAAGTAAAAAATGGTTAGGACAAAAAAATATACACAATTAACAGAAAAGTTAAAGGACACATAAGAATCAAGAAGAAAAATTTAAATTATCTTGTTTGTATCAAATGGAAATCTTTACATCATTTCTCACCTTATAATATCAGAAACAGGGGAACATTTGTTTTCTGTAACTGCAAGGATATTCACTTTTATGCAACCCCATAAAGAGTTGGTTCAAAAAAACCTAATCTAAAGCTTTCTAAAATCTAGAAAAATGGAATTTTAATCCATATTTTCCTGGAATCTGATCTAGTATTTGAGCCTTCTAAGAGAATGGCTAATGTTGGTTGGCTATGTACTTATTTGTGTTTATTTTATTTTAACATGATTTCATAAACAAAATTAATAAATCTTATATTGATATACGATTGTGTACATGCATATGTATTTCTAGCTTTAGAGATAAATTATGTTCACATATTAATTATATTTCTATATTTAAATTTCTGTATTTAAATTAATAATCGTTTTTATTAGTATCACTATAAAATAAAAATAAAATCATTCATTAAAGATGCCAAATAATGTAACATTCACTAATGTTCTCTTTTTAAATTTGTGATGCTTATATCTGTTATTCCTAGCAACATCTACTTGGCATGTTCAACTAAATAATGTTGTACAGTCATGCCTCACTTAACAACAGGGATACAGTCTAAGACATGCATGCTTAGGCTATTTTATAATTGTGTGAACATAACAGAGTATACTTATATGACCCTAGATGGGATAGCCTGCTATACCCCTAGGCTATCCCATATAGCCTGTTTCTCCTAGACTTCAAACCTGTACAGCTTGTTACTATACCGAATATTATAGGAAACTGTATCACGATGTTATATATTTGTTTATCTAAACACACATAGACTAGCTTTACACTGATCTCAAAACAAGACAATGATGCTACAGGAAAGGAAACTACAGACCAATATCTACAATGAATACTGACGTAAACATCCTCAAAAAAATATTAGAAAGCAGAATTCAATAGCATATTTAAAGGATTAGACATCATTACCTAGTAGGCTTTATTTGTTAAATAAAAGGATATTATAATATATGACAATCAGTTAATGTAATACAACCATTAACATATTAAAATATAAAAACCATATGATTATTTCAATTGATTAGAAAAAAAGCACTGGAAAAAATCAAAATCCTTCCATGATATACAGAGGAGAAAATGTGAAGATGAAGAAGAGAGAGATTGGAAGTTGGCCTTGAAACTTAAAGTGATACAGCCACAAGCCAAAGAATACTGACAGTCACCAGGCACTGAAAGAAACAGGGAGAGGATTCTTCCCTAGAGCTTCAGGAAGGAGTTATGCCACCTTTGCTTCAGTCCAGTGAAACTCATTTTGCATTTACAGCCTTCAGCATTGGGAAAGAATAAATTTATGTTATGGAAAGCTGTCAAGTTTTTGGTAATTTGTTACGGCAGACACAGGAAAGCAAGATAGTCACACTTTTTGGTTCTTCAACAAGTCTTTCTAATAATGTTTATTTGCATTTTAGACCTTGAATGACACATTATGGATACTCTGGATTCTATTCTATTCTATTCTATTCCCAGTGTGTCATGGACCATGGAGTAACTCCCAGGGACAAGATCGGCTCACTTACCTAGGACAAGTTAAGAAGATATAAAAAATCTTGAACTGGTTTGCCCATAGGTCTGTACAAATTAGTGACACTGATTCTAAGTGTACCTCTGCTGTGTTGGAGACAGACTTGTAGTAAGAAAGTGGGGGAATAAAAAAGGCAGAAGTCAACCCAGTGGTCAGAACTCCAAGTAGTCCATCTGTTTTTTACTGTGTTTAATGCCAGGGTCTAATGGGTTGCAGGCTGATCAGTCTTTGTAAAATGACAGCAAGTTGAATAGGCCTCTCAGAATAAGAAAAGAATGTGAAAATATTTGTGTCCTTCCCAAATACCCAGGAAAGCGAACGAACTGCAGAAGAAACTCAATAAACAACTTAGCAGGATGATCATCCAGTGTTTTGGAATCCATGCCATAAAACAAGGCCTCAAAGAGGGGTTGCTATGGAAGCTACAAGATATGATTAGTATGTGAAAAGGTGCTCAGTGTCATTGTAGTTAGGAAAAGTTTTTATTATTAAATTAAATATATTATTATAAATATGATGTAATATAATTATATTAAAATCTAACAGATTGGTATAGATTTTCAAAAATCTGAAAATTTTTAAATGTCAGCTAAGTGACTAAAGGGAGAATTACATACTGATGATTCCAAACCAAATATAATTTTGGTCTAACACAAAAGTAGAAGTGTCTGCTTTTGTACCAATTCTTTCTCAATAATATTTGTTTTCAGAAGGTGAGAATTCAGTTCACACAGGCAGTGTGGCTCTTTGGCCAGGTTTTGGCTTGTCTGGAACGATGACAGCAACTATTTCCAAATCCCATCCAACTGTTTTAAACAAAGATCACAAGAAAATTCTAGAAAATGTAAGCATACTAAGTAAAACTTACTATCTAATAATATCTTTATTTCAAACCAGGTTGATATAAAATTTATTTTATCACTGAAATTATTATTTGTTGAATTTTGTTATAAATAGGAGGAAACTTATCTTGTTCAGGAACTAAAAAGTATTCTGTGTTTGTAAAGTAGCCATTATCTCTCAGATTCCTAGCTTACCATATTTTTTCTACCCAGAGCACGTTTCCCTACACACACCACCCCCATACACATGTACAGAGGGACACACACAGACCTTCTAAATTAATGAGATAATACCAATAAACCACCAAAAATGAAGAAGGGAGATAGGCAACTATTCACAAAATACAATAAAAATATGAAATATCCACTTAGAAATACATAAATGAAAATCAAAATACTGGAACAATTTTCACCTATGAAAACACTAAATATTTTAAGCAATGGATAATTTCTTGACTTGATGAATTACTGTGAATAGAGAATTATTTATCAATATTTATTAAAACAAAATATGTAGACTTTTCACTTTTCATTTTAAATAATTTATCATATGTAAGTACTAAAAACATATTCAAAGTTATGTAGCACAGAGCTTTTTTTTCTTTTTCTTTTCTTAAATGGATATACTGGAAAAACAAAATAAAACAAAAAGACTATAACAGAAATGGTCATGTTTAAGGGAGTTGTTAAATAAGTTATGGTACATCTGTACAATAGAACAACATTAGTTGTCTCATATAACAAATGTTCTTGATATGTACAGCAAAGCAATAGATTTGTAATATGCTATGTTTGCATTGGTTAAATATAGATAGAGTTTTGAAGGTGTGTATTAGTTACTATTTTATTGAAAATTAAGAACATGTCAAAAATCTTAAAGTTAAAATTTTGAATGTTTAAAATTAGTGAATAACAAATACATTTATACATAAGACCTTGTCTATATTCATGATTATTCCCAAAGAATTAATTTCCAGAAAAAAAAACTGAAATAAAAAAGAAAAATTTAAGGAATTTTTACATTGGTTAAGTCGTTTTTTGAAAGCATTTGGCCAATTCATATATCCACCAATAGATATGCTGGTTAATTTAATGGCATGGTGGGATAGTAAGAATATTGCTATCTAAATACTTGGTATAATTAACCTGTTTTTGTAGCAGAGGAAAAATGAAAATAGTCATTGCCGTTAAGCTCCGACTCAGGTGAGACAAGGGCAATATTTATAACCTAAACATTTGTACCCTATAAAATATGCTTACATAAAAAAATAAATTAAAAAAAGAATTAAAAGAAAGAATTCATAACAAGTAGCATGGTGATAGAATCATATGAAAATGAATTCAAAATTGGAGCATTACATTTCAGATAAACCAAAATATGAAATGTAAACAATAGGACAATGAAAGAGCTAAAAGAAAGTACACATAAATAATTATAACTTTCTAGCTACAAACAGATGAGGGAAAGTCAGATTGAACTATAGATATATCATTTTTGTTGAAAATAAAAAGATTTTTATTACCAGTAAGAGTATTAGAAAACTTTATTTCATCATTACCCAAAGAAATACAAAAATATTGATTTTTCTACCTATAAAATCAGTAAATGTTTGTAAACAAATGTGATTACAAACTAAAATATTACTGATGTTTTATCTGCAAGTAAATATTTGCAAGCAAAACATAATTACACAGATTCGGACAATGTGCAGGAAAGGACAACAGCCATCATTCACATAAGCTTCTGCTAATCTACAAATCAAAACCACCTGACTAGAAAGAAATTCGTCAGTATGTATCGGATCCCAAAACATGTATGCACTTACCGATCCAACAGTTCAAGGTAATGAGAAAATAATTCTGTGTTTAATAGCTTAATTTGGAAAAAGAGGCTAGACATTTGGAAAAATAAAACAAGAAGATTCTAGACAAAAGAAACAAAATAAAAAGGATAGCTGGATTCATGCCTCACACTACTATTTATAAAATGAAACACATCATATTTTTTAAAAAATCATTTTCTCTCTAAGCTATGATTTAATACATTCTGAATTGACACTAGACATTAATATCCAAGAGTCATTTCAAACTTTTTAAAAGAAGGAGGTAAGTGAAAGCAATTATAGTCACCTACTTGAAAAGTAAAATTGAAAATTTTATAGGAGAATCATGGTTGGGAAACAGTGTAAAATTGTTGCAGAATGGAGTTACTATTATTGTACAGCTGACTGCCTGGTATAAGAGCCTGCAGGCAAAACTTTAGATTATAAAATATCTAATAATGACATATGATACTTTGTTAATTAGAGTCTGTGAAAAACTACAAAGGAAGTTCTCATGAAACTGCTCATTTGAAGTTTCTCTCCCCTACAAAACACCTAAAAGGGCTGAAAATGCTGCTGTGGCTATTGTTACTTTGAAAGATATTTCACAAGTCATAGATATTTCAGTTGAAAATGAATGAGATGAATATTAAATTTAAATATTGCATAATGAGAACCTCCCCATATCAAGTTTGGAGGATTAAAGGAAAAAAAAAAACCTGAACCAAATTTCATGTTGCATTACAGATTACATAGAACAACAGTACATGGATACAGAGAAAAGTATGTAGATTTGTTTGGATAGAAATTATATTTTTAGCTTTACCAGTTAAATTACAATTAATAATCCTTAGTGGTAGCCTATATCAGAACCCACTGTAGAGTTTTTACATTTTGTTTAGTATAGCATAACATAGTATAATATAGTCTGGTTTGGTATAATGATAAATTATGTAATTTGAAACTCATTAGCTTGTGGGTGCTAAAAAAGCTGCCTTACTCTAAACTTTCAAATTTGGGTCTTGTCAGTATGTATCTGCCGACTCAGAACTGTGCTACTGGCTTCATTCTCCCCCAGCCTCTCCCATTTATTTTTCTTAAAATTAAATTCATTGTCCCTTCACAGTTCATTTTCCCTGTTCTCACGGTTGTCTGTGTTCTCCCAGGCAGCCTCCTCATTCATCAGTGAGGATGAATCACAAACCTTCCCCTCTGTCAGAGCTGCCCATGGTCCCCTGCATCCTGGCTGCTCAGTCTCCGCCTCCTCCTTCAGGTCATTTCTCCTCCACTCTGCCTCCACCGTTCACTGTCCCAGAGACACCTCCGGCTTTGTCTTAACCTTTAAGGTATTTTTTACTTTTGTTTGAGAAATGCTAAGAAAAACACAAAATAAAAAAAAGAAAAGCTACTAAAAATGATAGATTTGGCTGGACAAAAGAAAAATAAAATATTTGTAAATATGAAGTCACATATATTAAGAACACATAGAGATCAATAAGACCGACAATCTTCACCAATTGGCAAAAAGTGCGAAGAGATGTGTAATGTGCCCCAAAGACCCACAGAACAATTAAAAATGTGAAAAGATACAAATGAGTAAGATGTGCAACGTTTGGGGGATGGACATGCTTGAAGCTCTTACTCGAGGGGGGAGGGGGGTATGGGCAATATAAGTAAACTTAACACTTGTACCCCCATAATACGCTAAAATAAATAAATAAATAAATAATTTTAATTAAAAATAACTGAAGATCATTCTATTTTACTGTAATATTGTTAAAGTTAATGAGCTCCTATATTAAAAAGACACATGCTAAGGTTGGCGAAGGGGTTTTTTAGTGGTTACTTACAAACATTGGGGTATACACATCTGCAGATTTGTTCTGTACCTCAATATCTTGTAGTAAATGATGAAGTCATGGATCTGGGAGTCAAAAATCTATAAAAGGCTTTTGAGATGTGGGTGACTAATCTCCTTCAAAAGGGGAATGCTTAGATATATTATGTGTTACATGCTAGAAAATATTATGGTCATTAAAAGAAGAAAGAATATGCAATGACATTTAACAAATTTAAGTATTATATTCTTAAGAAAAAGCCATTTGCTTACCAATATACTTTATTCTGTGTTAGTGAAATAGGATCACATTTATGGGGAAAAAGCTTTCATTTATTAAAATACTCAAAGTGTGAAAAATATATATCATGTATAGTACATGTTTGTTATATATAATGCAGGATGAAGTCTGACATTAACAGCATCAATTTCTACCTATAAGGTTAATTAGGAGTCTTTCCGGTTGTACACGTCTCCAGTTCAGTTTTTATTTTATATTATTTATCATTATTGATTTTAATATGCCACTTTATTTATAACTATATCCTGCTGTGATGGTTAATTTTAGGAGTCAACTTGACTGAGTTAGGAATACTTAGAAACCTGGTAAAGCGTTATTTGGGGTGGGTCTGTGTGGGTGTTTCCAGAGGAGATTAGTGTGTGAGACCTGAGTGGACCGGGTGGGGAAGACCTGCCATCATCGTGGGTGGACAGCATCCAATCCCCCAGGGCTGAGATACAACAAAAACAGAGAAAAGGCGAATGCGTCTCTCTGTCTCCTGGAGCTGGGATACCCTCCTTCCTCCCCTTGAACGTCAGAATGCCAAGTTCTCCAGGCTTTGGGCTGCAGGACTTAACACCAGCTCCTCCACTCCAGTTCTCAGGCCTTTGGCCTTGGACTGAGAGTTACGCCATTGGCTTTCCTGGTTCTAAAGCCTTCAGAGTTGGACTCAACCACACTACCACCCTCCCAGGGTCTCCAGCTTGCAGATGGCCTGTTGTGGGATTTTCAGTCTTCATAATTGCATGAGAAAATTCCCCTAATAAACCCTCTTTTATCTCTGTCTCTCTCTATATATATTTCCTATTGGTTCTGTATCTCTGGGGAGCCCTAACTAGTATCTTGTGTCTATTTTGTCAACATATAACTGTAGGGAATTCAAATATGTTTTCAAAAACAAATTACTAATAGAGATTTAAAAATAAAATTTCTGGACCTCAGAGCATCTTATGATAATTTAATAACCTGTATTATTTAAATATCTGAGACATCCCCCATCCTTATTTAAATCTCTGCCTATGTCCAGATATCATGATAATGTGTAAATTAATATCCTTTCCAATTAAAATGTTTTATTTTTAAATTGTTAAAATGTTTGTGATTTTTTTAGGGATTTTATTTTTGTTTTATTTTCAGTATATAGAACCATACATATTTGATGCATACAACTTGATGAGTTTGGAGATAAGTATAAACCTGTGGAACCATCACCTAAATATGTCACAAATCTATCCATCACCTTCAAAAGTCTCTCCTGCCCTACTGTAAACTATAATATAAGCACTATGCTGTACAGTATAGTGCTTTAAGACCTATTAATTGGAGATAAATGAAGCTTTGTACACTTTGGCTAATACCTCCATATTCCCCCTCCTCCCAGGTGCTGGCAACCACCATTCCACTTGCTGCTTCTGTTAAGTTTGACTATTTCAGATTCATCATGGAAGGGGTATCATGCAGTATTTGTCCTCCTGTGTCTGCCTTATTGCACTTAGCAGAATGTCCCCCAGATTCATCCATTTGGTCTCAAAGGACAGGATTTCCATTTTGTTAAATCTGAATAATATTTCATTGCAAGTATAGACCATATTTTCTTTATCCATTTCATATCGATTGCTTCCATGTCTTGGCTACTGTGAATTATGCTGCAAAAATCACAGGAGTGCAGTTCTCTGAGATCTTGATTTTAGTTCCTTGAGAGATATACTCAGGAGTGACTTTGTTGGATTATACAGTAGTTTTATTTTTAGTTTTTGAAGAATCTCCATACTGTTTTCTACAGTAGCTGCACAAATTTACATTCCTTCCAACAGTGTATAAGAGCTTCTTTTTCTCCACATCCTTGCCAACATTTGTTATCTTTTGGTTTTGGGTTTTTGTTTTGTTTGTTTTTTTTAAATAATAGACAATCTATAATAACAAATGTGAGATGATATCCCACCATGGTTTTGATTTTCATTTCCCTGATGATTAGTGATGTTAAGAGCCTTTTTATATATTTATTGACCATTTGCACGCATTCTCTGGAAAATTTCTAATCAAGTCATTAGCTCATTTTGAAATTAGGTTATCAGCATTTTTGCTGTTGAGCTGTGTTACTTATATTATTAATATATTTTGGATAGTAGTCTTTTATCAAATATATGGTTTACAAATATTTCTCCTATTCTGTAAGTTTCGTTTTCACTTTGTTCATTGTTTGCTTTGCTGTGCGGAAGATTTTAATTTCACATAATTTCATTGTATATTTTTGTTGTTGTTCTCTGGGCTTTGGTATCACATCCAAAAAATTGCCAAGATCAATGTCAAGGCCTTTTTTCACTACGTTTTCTTCTTGGAGTCTTAGGAGTTCAGATCTTACGTTTAAGAATTTTATCCATTTTGAGATGATTTTTCTGTATAGAGTCAAGTGAGTACCCAATTTTATTCTTTTGTATGTGAATGTCCCATTTCCCCATAACCATTTATTATAGAGGCTTTACTTTCTCCCCCATTGCATATTTTGGCACTCTTCTTGAAGACCAGTTGACCATATATGTGTGGGTTTTTTCTGGGCTCTCTATTCTAGTCTACTGGTCTATATGTCTGTTTTTAATCCAGTATCAAACAGTTTTGATTATTCTAACTTTGTAAAATATTTTGAAATCAGGAATGTGATGCCTCCAGCTTTGTAGCTTTTGCTCAAAATGGCTTTGGCTCTTTCGTGTCTTTTGTGGTTCTGTGTGAATTTTAGAAATGTATTTTCTATTTCTGTAAAAATTGCATTGACATTTTGAGGGAGATTGAATTGAACTTGTAGAACCAACTCAGCTTTCTCAGATCTTTCTTTTTTCCTGTTGCTTTTCTATTTTCTATTCCATTTATTTTTGCCTTAATCTTTATTATTTCTTTCCTTCGCCTACCTTTAGGCTTAATTTGTTCTGCTTTTTCTAGTGCCTTGAAGTATAATGTTAACTTGTTTATGTGAAGTGTTCTTTCTTTTTTAATATAGGCATGTATGGCTACACAATTCTTTCTTAGTACTCATCTGCCTGCATCCCATAAATCTTGATATATTGTATTTTTTTATCATCAGATATTTTCTGATTTTCATTTTGATTTCCTCTTTGACCCAATGTTTATTCAAAAGTATGCTGTTTAATTTCCGTGTATTTGTGAACTTTTTCATTTCCCTCCTACTATTTAATTCTAGTTTCATTCCATTGTGTTATTGAAATGATTTCAATCCTCTTGAATTTATTAAGACTTCTTTTGTGACCTAGCATATAATCTACCTTGGAGAATGTACCATGAGCATGTGAGAAGCATGTGTTTCTGTTACTTTTGGGAAGATGTTAGGCCCATTTGGTCTGTAGTGTTAAGTCTATTGTTTCCTTTCTGATTTTCTGTCTGAATTATCTATCTTTTATTGAAAGGGGGTCTTGTAGTCTCCTTCTATTTTTGCAATGTTATCTATTTCTTCCTTCATATCTGTCTATGTTTACTTTATATATTTGTGTTCTAATAGTGGGTATATATTAATATATTTTTAATTGTTATATCTTCCTGTTGAATTTGGGCATTTTATTACTAGGTAATGACCTTCTTTATTTCTTGTGACAGTTATTGATTTAAAGTCCCATTGTCTGATATAAATACAGCCACCCTTGCTCTCTTTCGGTTACCATTGGCATGGGATCATTAAAGTGCCTCTCTTGTATATATCATATAGTTGAATCTTGTTTGTTGTATTTTATCCATTCATTCACCCAATGTCTTTTGATAAATGAGTTTAATATATTTACATTTAAAGTAACTTTTGATAGGTAAGGACTTACTATTGCATTCTGTTAATTATTTTATTTTTCTGGAATCTTGTATTTATTTGTTCCTCTCTTCCTGTCTTGCTGTCTTCCTCTGTGATTTGGTGATTTTTTTTTTGTAATTATACACTGTGATTCTTTTCCCCTTATCCTTTTTCTGTGTATTTACTATAGTTTTTTCTTTTGTTATCATGAGGCTTGCATAAAACTACTTATTGTAATAATAGTGATTTTGCCTGATAATAGCTCAACATCAATCACATACAAATCTCTACATTTTAGTCCCATCTCCCACTTTATGGCATTGATTTCAGAATTTAGTTTATTTTATATTTGTATCCAATAACCAATTTTTGACATCATAGTTATTCTTAATACTTTTGTCTTTTAACTTTAATACTTGTTTTAAAAGTGATTTACATACAACCTTTACAGTATCATATTGTTGTGTATTTGTCTACATATTTACCTTTGAGGGAGAGATTTATTGTTTCATATGCACCATGTTGCTTTTTACCATACTTTTAATTCAACCTTAACCTTCTGTAGCACTTCTTCCGGCTAGGTCTAATGGTAACAAACTTCCTTAGTTATTGTATACCTAGGATAGTTTTATCTGGCCTTCATTTTTTTTTTCTGGAGTAAAATATTTTAATCATATTTCTATACCAAATTTTACAAATACTCCCAGCTTGGCTATTTGTATGAATATATTTACATGTCTTTCTTTTTAATGTTTTTAAATTACAGACTATTAAGGGGTACAAATGTTTTTGATACATGGCTTGAGTCAGGGTTATAAAGGTTCCCATTACCCAAATAGCGGTCATTGTACATGTTAGGTGGGTTTTTGCCCCTCCCCTCCTTCTCATTCCCCCTGCTTGATTTCTTAAGATTTTTACTACCCTCCATGCATGTAGGTGCCCATTGGTGAGTTCTAATGTGTTAGAAAGTACATGTGGTGTTTGTTTTTCCATTCTTGAGCTACTTTTGAAAGATTCTGAGACTCCTGGAAGTGATAAATAAGTTCAGCAAAGTCTCAGGATATAAAATCAATAGACACAAATCAGTAGCATTTCTATATACCAATTACAGTAGAAAACAAATAACAAAATAACAATATTAAGTCCTTGCTTATCAATAATAACTTTGAATGCAAATTGACTAAATTATCCAATTAAAAGACATAGAGTGACTGAATAGATTTAAAAAAAGACCAAGTTATATACTGCTAAGAAACTCACTTCACCTCTAAAAACACATGGAGACTGAGAGTGAAGGGATGGAAAAGATAGTCCATGAAAATGGAAACCAAAAAGAGCAGGAGTAACTATATTTCTATCAGATAAAATAAACTTTAAGTAAAAAGCTATAAAGAGAGACAAAGAAGATTATTATATAGTGATGAGGTCAATTCAGCAATAGGGCATAATAATTGTATATTTACCAAACAACAGAGCACCCAAATATATTAAGCAATTATTAAAAGATCTTAAGGGAGAGACAGACTGTAATACAAAAGAGTAGAGGAGATCAACATCTCACTTTCAGCAATGAACAAATCATCTAGGCAGAAAACCAACAAGGAAACATAGGAGTTAAACTACACTCTAGACAAATAAACCTAACTGACATGTACAAAACATTTCATCCATTTGCTGCAGATCACACATTCTTCTCATCAGCATATGGAACATTCTCCAGGATAGACCATACATTTGATGACAAGTCTTAATAATGTCAAATAGTTATTATATCAAGTATCTTTTCTGACTAGAAATCAATAACAAGAGGAAATTTGAAAACTGCATGAATACATGGAAATCAAACAACATGCCCTGAACAATGGTTCAATGAAAAAACATAAGAAGGAAAGAAAAAAGTTTCTTGAAACAAATGAAAATAGAAACACAGTATATTAAAACCTGTGAGATACAGTAAAAGTAGTATTCAGAGGAAAGTTTGTAGCAATAAATGCCTACATCAAAGAAAAAAAATAGACTTAAAAATTGAATTATGCACTCAAGAAACTAGAAAAACATGAAAAATCAAAGCCAAAATTAGTAGAAGAAAATAATAGATAAGAGCATAAATAAATAAAATTGAAACTAAAAAAAATCAATGAAAATTGTTTTAAAAATAAAACAAAATTGGCAAGCCTTTAGCTAGACTAAATAATAAAACAGCAGACACAAATAAGATTAGAGCTGAAAAGGCGGCAAAAAAACTTATATCACAAAACAAAGAGGATCATTAGAGACTATTATGAGCAAATATTTCCAACAAATTGGAAAACCTAGAAAAAAGAGATAAATCCCTGACACATACAACCTACCAAGATTGAACCATGAAGAAATAGAAAACCTGAAAAGACATCACAAACAACAGGATTGAAGAAGGAATAAAAGCACTATGGTTAAAGAAAAGCCCATAAATTTATGGATTCATTGCTGAATTTTAATAAGCATTTAAAGAAGAACTAATATTAGTTCTATTCAAACTGTTCGAAAAAAATAAATAAATAAAGTGGAGGGAATACTTGCCAACTTGTTCTATGAGGTGAGCATTACCCTAATACCAAAACCAGATAAGGAAGCAAAAACCAAAACTATAGGATAATATCCTTAATGAACATAAACACAAACATCCTCAATAAAATACTAGCAAAATGAATCCAATGGAACATAAAAACATAATATATCATAATCAAATAAGATTTATACCAAGCATGAGAGGATAGTTCAACATATGCAAATTGATAAATGTAATATATCACATCAACAGAATCAGGAACAAAGACCTTATGCACTTCCTGATAGACATAGATAAAATATCTGATAAATTAAACATCCTATTATAATAAAAACCTGACAAATTAGGTATAGAAAAAAGATACCTAAATACAACAAAAGCCATATATGACTAATCTACAGCTAGCATTATACTGAACAGGGAATCAGCTTTTCCTCTAAGAACTGGAACAAGACAAGGATGGCCATTTTTATCACTATCATTTAAGATAGTACTGGAGGTCCCAGCCAGAGCAATCAGGCAAGAGAAAGAACGAAAGGGAATCCAATTGGAAAAAAAGTCAAATTGTTCCTTTTTGCTCATGACATGGTCTTACACCTAAAATATCCCAAAGACTCCATCAGTTGACTCTTAGAACTGACAAATAAATTCAGTAAAGTCTCAGGATACAAAGTCAACATACAAAATCAGTAGAAATACACCTATAAACTAGCTGAAAAAGAAATCAAGAAAATAATTTAATACCTATAAAAAATAAAACACCCCAAATAAATTTAACCACAGAAGTTAAAGATCTCTAGAATGAAAATTATAAAACACTGATGAATGAAACTAAAGAGGACACAAAAAATGAAAAGAAATCTCATGTTTATGGATTAGAAGAATTAATTGTTAAAATGACCAGAAGGACCCGCCCAGAAGATGGCGGATGAGAAACACTGCCAGACAGAGTGTCTCTGAAGAAAAGACAGATTCTAGCAGAAATTAGAAGAAAGAAGCAAGAAGACGAGCCAGAGATTTCAACACCCCACTGATGGCACAAGACAGATCCTCCAAACAGAAAATTAATAAAGAAATAATGGACTTAAACAAAACTCTAGAACAATTGGGTCTGACTGACATTTACAGAACATTCTACCAAAAATCCACTGAATATACGTTCTTCTCATCACCACACTGGACATTCTCTAAGATTGACCATATCCTAGGACACAAAGTAAACCTCAAGAAATTTAAAAAAATAGAAATCATACCATGTATCTTCTCAGATCACAATGGAATAAAAGTAGAAATCAACCGTAACAGAAACTCACATTTCTACACAAAAACATGGAAATTAAACAACCTCCTACTAAATGATTACTTCATAAATGAAGAAA
>VSMD01062816.1:0-28236 GCA_008750895.1 Mirza zaza | reverse complement strand
TGCGAAGCACAGACTGTATCTTGTAGATAAAAGAGTCAGATTTGTATCTCAGATGTAGCAAGACAGCAACACTGGAGGATGGACCAGGGGGGTAGAAGGTGGGCAGAGGGCTTGGTGTTAGGATGCAGAAGGAAGAGATGAAGACACATAGACCATTTGGGGTATCCATGGCAATAGTCAAGATGACAATAATATGGATTTGAACAAAGGGGAAAGGTGGGAGAAGTATTTAGGGAGGTGGAACTGGCAGGTCTTGGGGATTTACTGGATGTTCGAGGTGAAGAAAAAGGAGGTTTATGAACTCTGTGGCTGAGTTATAGGTGTCTACTAAAGACGATGGCTGTCAGAAGGTATTCTTAAGGAGTGATACCAAGCTGAGTAGCCGGACTCAGACAAAAATTGCTTTTAAAATGGAGGTGTCCTAGGTACCTAGACCAGCGGAACATCCCCTTAGAGGTCCCTGACCTAACCAGCCTATGGCTCAGTGTACCAGCAGGCCTTTGTGGGCAGATTTGTGAGTGGGGGAGCTATTAAGGAATCTGAAAAGACAACTTGGGAAAGCTAGGTCTTAAGTTGGATTCTGAGGACGGGCTATGGGATGGCTGGGGATGAAGAAAGGGCGTTTCCGGTAGGAAGCGGGAACTGAAATAGACACGGTGAATGGGAATCCAGAGCCAGCGGTGGGCAATCGGCAAGAGGCGCTCCGCGGCCAGGCCGGGAACGGCTCGAGCGCATGGACCGCTAATGTTGGGAGGAGTGGGAGATGGAGCTGGACAAACACCCGTGGGCACTCTGAAGAGAGACCTTACAGGCAGTGGGGAGCCATTAAAACCTTCCAGGCAAAGGGAGTGACAAGGTGGCAATCAGGCTGGCCGCGGCGGTGGCGCACAGGGACCCCCAGGCGGGGCGGCGGCGGGGCTCTGCCGCGTCTGCCCGAGCCCACTAATGCCAGGCGTGCTGGGCCTGGGGCTTGCGCGGGAACCAGCCTCTCCTCAAGGACGCGCAACCTTCCGAGGGCAAGCAAGAACAGAGGCCGTGGACATGCTCCGTTCATCTCGTTTCTGGAGCGGCCAGGGCTAGCCCAGGGCCTGGCGGTGGAGAGGCAACGCGGAGCCCGTGTAAGCACACACTTCTTGTGGCTCCTGCGCCATCGCCTTCACCCGTCTGTCTGCATTTCCCAATTCCTTCTCCTTGTGCTTACTTTTCAGGGTAGCTGGAGGCACTTAATGAATGCTAGCAAATCAATAACATGGTATTTAAACGCCACGTCTTCCTGAAGCCATGGGTGTTCTTCGCTCTAAGTGGGCTTGATGTGCTTTCTGCTGAGCTGTTTCTATCTCTGAGCAATCAGCCTATGTACATATATATCGTGTATAGTTTTAACTGAAGTTCATATAAATTGGAGTCTGGTGCCTTTTATGAAATATGTTAGTTTAAATGAAAAAATAAAGGAAGTACTACAAAATCACCTGTCAAACAGGCACATAGATAAAAGATACATGGGCTTGGTTAAAATGTAACTCTATATTCTATCCATTAAATTTTATAATTAAGAGTTAGCTAAAGGGCTTACTATGTGCCAGCTACTTGACTGGCCATTAGGGTAAGATGAACAATACACAGTCTCAGTCCTGAGAACTTTTTTTAATAGACTTTATGGGCAGGTGATGAAAAGTTTCCCTAACCAGATGTCTCCTTTTCTCCACTGCTGACTTTAGTTCCTATTACAATCACTTCTTGCTTGCACTATCGCCCTGCTTTGACCAGTCCTTCCCTCTCATTCTATTCTACTCATAGCACCTGAGCAAACCTCTGAAAGGTGGGTCATATCACATTATGCTTTCCCTTCTATCTCAGTAAAATTCTAAGTTCTTAATCTTGGCCCATAAGGTCTCCTATGATCTGACTTGGATGTTTTCTATAATCATTTCCCTTGCTCCACTCACATTTGGCTTCTTTATTATTCCCAGACCACCTCAGACTCTTGTCCTTGTTCCCTGTGCCTGGACTCCTCCCCACCTCCAGATAGCTCACGACGTGCTCCACCACTCTCTGCAGGTCTCTGCTCAGCGGTCATATTAACACTGAGGTCTTCTCTGACCATCTGGCATTTCCTAACCTCTCTTTCCCTGCTTTTCATAAAAGCACTTATTCAATGAAATGCATTTATTATTACTGCCACTTATCTGTGTATTCTCTGCCTCCCCTAGCAATATTGGAAGCTCCACAGAAGAGGGTCTGTTTGGTTTGCTCCTATATTCCCATTACTTAGAACGCTGACTGCTGAGTGGTCAGTGTTCAACAAATACTTCTTAAATGAACTGAGTGGATGATTGGGAGTGACACTTTGGATTTTAGGGGCACAAAGAGGAGGGTAATGGCTCATCCTGGGAGGGATGAGGGGATCAGAGAAGGCTTTCTTCCACAAGTGATATTTTGGGTGAGTCTTTGATCATATTTTCATGCATTCACATTCATTTATTCAGCAAATTCTCATGATGTTTCCTATGTGCCAGGGACTCTTCCAGGACAGGAATGCAGCTGTTATGAAGGCAGACAGCCTCTGTCCTTGTAGAACTCACAATCTGGTGGGAGAAAGATGATAAGCAAGCCGATACATAAGTAAACAAAAATATCCGATGCAATGCAAAGAACTAAAATAGTGTAAGATAAAAGAGGCAGTTACTGGCCGGGCGCGGTGGCTCAAGCCTGTAATCCTAGCTCTCTGGGAGGCCGAGGTGGGCGGATCGTTTGAGCTCAGGAGTTCGAGACCAGCCTGAGCAAGAGCGAGACCCCATCTCTACTACAAATAGAAAGAAATTAATTGGCTAACTAATATATATAGAAAAAATTAGCCGGGCATGGTGGCACATGCCTGTAGTCCCAGCTACTTGGGAGGCTGAGGCAGGAGGATTGCTTGAGCCCAGGAGTTTGAGGTTGCTGTGAGCTAGGCTGATGCCATGGCACTCACTCTAGCCTGGGCAACAAAGTGAGACTCTGTCTCAAAAAAAAAAAAAAAGAGGCGGTTACTTTGGATGGGTCATTAGGGAAGCACCTCTAGGAAGTGACCTTTCAGTGGGGACTGAGGGACACGAAGAAAGCAGCCAAGGGAAGATGAAGGGGGTAAGTATTCTGGCACAGAGAATAGCCAGGGCAAAATTTTTAAGTGGGAATGGGCTTGGGGTGTTCTTGGGACCAAGAGAAGCACATGGAGCCACAGGGCAGCAGGCAGATGGGGAGAGGCACAGCCTGAGACCCAACAGGAGGCATGGTAAGGAGGAGGAGGACCCAGGAGGCGAAGCAGGGAGGAGCCGGCCTGGAAAGCGCGCCAGGCAGAGAGCACAGTGCCGGCAAAGGCAAGCAGGCGTGAAGCAGATTTGGTATGTTTGAGCTACTCTAGGAAACTCACTTTTCCGGGTCCCATGCACAATGGAATCAGGAACGCTAAGTGGGTAAACAGTCTTTTCGTGAAGTTTCTGGCACCATATTTTGCTGCACTTGAGAGAAGAGAAGTCTTTCTCTAAAAAACATCCCCAGGGTGGGCTATAATGAATCTACCATAAAAGACTGTACTAAAAGTATATTCTCAGATTCTTAGAAGATTCAGATATTATGTATTTGACCTCCTGCTAAGTCTAGAGCTCAGAAACAAAAGTAATCTCGCATATTTTATTTTATTCTAAACACAACCTCAGACAGGCTAGCTGTTGCCCCCACTCGAGACACCGCACTGAAGGACCTGTAGAGAGCTGGCCCGCCACGTGCTCCCTGCCCCGCTGCTTCCTCTGCTGCCCCGCGCCTGCCCTGGCTCAGCGCACCTGCCTAGAACGAGCCTGCCACCAGGGTATTCTGCGGCCTTGCCTTCTACAGTTGTCCCTTTGCTGTATCTGTCTTCTCCCATGCCTGCCTCTAATTCAGAAAATATACTTTTCTTTTTCCTCCCGCCCTCAGCTAATCCTAGTCAACACCATGTGTTATGGTGGCTGTTCTATAGCTCAACAACTTCTTTCCTCTGCTGACAAAAGTGATGCAAAACAAAACAAACTCAAAGATGGGATTAATATACTTGGACGCCTTTCTCCCTCTACGGCAATTGAGTCCCTGAGGAGTGACTAAGTCTTTGGGAATTTTGACAGATGGAAGTTTTGTAACAATTGGGATCCTGTTATCAGCAGAACCACAGTCCTTGGAGAAGGTAGTGATGAATTTATGACAAGGAATTTAATTTAGGTTCACAATTTATCAAGTAAATGGTGACTTATGGGTGACTATTCAATATGTGTGTCTGCTGTTGACTGACACTGTGTGTTGAGCTTGGAACCATTCTGAGACTATTACTTTACACATTATGTTAGACGGCATCACGTGGTGTTAGACGGCATCACGTGGTGTTAGACGGCATCACAAGATAAATATTTATCCAGGAGGAAACGAACTAAGGGTTAAATTTTATTCCATGAACAACAGTGTGTTTTGCACTCTTGCACCACAAAACCCTATTACATATTCATCACTTGACAATGAAAATGTGTAGTTTATATAGCACCAGAGAGTTAAGATTTCCATTGTACACGAGGTTGAAAAATTCCAACTAAATAATGTTATCTGCTGCAAGAGCCATTTACTTTTTCAGTTTTTGGATATCCAAGATCTGTCCAAAGTTTTCAAGTACTTTTTCATTAGGTGGCAAAATCAATGCAGTATAAAAATGTTAGAATGTTCATGAACTTTAGCAATGAAGTTTGCAGTTACTCTCTCTTGAAAGGCTAATTTGTTTTTTTTGTAAACGGTAAAGAATGCTCAGGAGAAATGATATTCTACAATGTGAATAAAAACTAAAAGGCAAGATAGAAGGCAAGGACTGACCAGGCTGCTGAAGGAAATAATTTTAAAAAGTTGGTTTTGATTTTACTTGCAATACCTTTCTAGAAACCATAGCTTAAACTCCAGTCCTCAGCAACCTTTATTTTTTGATAATAGTGGAGACTGTCAAAAAAGCAAAGAAAAAGATGAGCCAATAGCAGGCAGGGTCCAAGAATCACAGCATAAAAGCACAAAACATGAAAAATGACTAAATATTTTACTTCCATTTGCCAATGTTTCTTTTTACTCATACTTAAAGACATGAAAATTTTCAGGGATTAAAAGTTGTCTTTTATACTACCCAAGTTATGACAAGAAACAAACATCAGTTATTTGGCTGACATAATTGAAAACAAAATTAATACTAGAGTTACCTGAAATTCCAATCCATAGTTTTCTCTGCAGAATTCTCTCAGTTTAGGGTACACATTTTCTCTTAGTGCCTGTCTTTCTGCTCCCGTGTCTACAGTAGAAAAACAAACACATAAAAGTGAATATTCCATAGATATATTTCTAGAAAAAATGAAAATTTAAAATGTTAACATTAATATAATTAAGCTGGGGTGCTGAGTTGTAAAGTAACAGGACATCTGGCTGCTGGTATAGATCTGCTCTTAATTACACAGAGATCCACCCACGGGGCATGGTTAAGAAGCCTATAGGATGGCCCTCCAGTCAGTTCTGTGTGTGCTGGTAGGTCTGAGAATTCACAGTTGATTCTTTATGCTCACACAGGCCTTCCATGGAGCTCTTAAATAGCTATGACCATACTGTCTTTGGAAGAGGCATGAAAAAATATTCTAGGGCTACATGGTATTTTAGCTCCATGAAATATAAAAGTTTCAAAGCAAACATATACACACATTAATTTTGTTACTGATTTCCAAAAAAATTCAGACACTATCATGATTACCTACAGCATTTAGAAATAATACAACTTTTACAAAATTCAGCATGGTGTGGAAGCAAACGTCAAAAACTAGCAGATCCCACCCACTGTAGATTTGACTGTCCAGTGGAATTTAACATCTCCCACCTGGGGCTGAGGGATTTACTGTTATATCAGAGACAAGAACTATTTTACATGTGTCACACCATTTAAAAGTTCTGAAATAAAATATTTTTATTATCTCTTGTTATTAAAAAAATATGAGAAGAAGCAGAGAACCTGAAACCGGAAGAATCACAGAACATGCACGTATTTACTGTTGAATATTTGCACAGAAAGGGATTCTAAAGCCACCTGTGTCGAACAATTCTGCTATATTAATGATGATACTGTAAGATTCTTACAGCAAAGAGAAGCTGCTCCTTGCCCAAGTATCGTTAGTGAAACACATGAAGCACAGCTTTAAAAAATAAGGTTAATGTGTTATCTTGTGAAAAGTACCATTTGCTAAATGTACCTCGATCCCGGCCATAACTATAAAACACTTGCATACCACATAATTTTTAACAAAGATGCCATTTTAAAAGAATTTCCTTACTATTCTCAAGCCAATCTCTCCATGAAAATTCAGCCATATGCTGTGTTGACCTCTTCTATTTTCCTACTGTTCTCGAGCCTATTTAGAGAAGGAAATAACTAACCAGGAGAGTCTGAAATGCAGCTGCAGGCTGCAGAGTGACAGGAACCAGTGTTTATGTGGAAATCAAAGATCCAGAGGAATACAAGGTCTTCTAGATTATCCTGTGATCTAAACAAACAGGGTGTTTTCTGACCTTAGGTCCAGTGAGGCTCTAAGCCCAAAGGGAGAGCAGAGCACCGCCGGCTGCCGCCCGCAGGACCCTGGCGGCAGTGTGTCTCGTGCTCGCATAATTTCTGTGATCCTGACGCCAGGTGCCCGTCCTCCCTGGCCCATTTTAAGAGCTGAAAATGACAGCTTCACAATAAAGCTGATGATATTCAATAAATCTCTCTAAAAGCCTTTAGCAGAACTTTAAAACCCAAATAACAAAGAAGTCACTTTAAAAAATTAATACAACCAGATGTGGAAGGTGAGAATGTATCAAATAAGAGTTATTGTTAAGAAATTCTGAAAAACAGTACTAAATAGTACACGAATTATGGAATAATTTAAGGAACAGAAATGTCTTGTTTCTTAAAAAACATTATTGTAAGTCTTATTACTAGGTACTGAGAGCTGAAAGTACAATGACAAGGAGGATAAGACAGGAACATAGCACCTCATCACTAACAGTTACTGAGTGCTCACTGTAATCCAGTAGTGTGCTCAGTGCTTTTACTTGTATTTTCTTAGTCACTTCAGACAACAACCCTAGGAAACAGGTAAAATTATTATTCTAGGTTCTTTTTGACAAGGTAACTCAGGATAGAGTAGTTAAGAAACTTGCCCAAGATCATATGGCCACTAAGCTGGAAAACCCAGATTTGAATCCAGGACGCCATACACCATAGTTTGCTCTAATCATGGAAATATGCAACTGTGAAAAAAGAATCAACCATTAAAAATGACCAATGTAATAAACAAAACAACTAAGGGATGGTGAAGTCCTAAAACTTATGAAATAAAAAAAAAGTGAGTTATCATTGATGGATTCTTCACTTTCTATAATCTGCCCTTCCAACACGTCTGTAAGTTCTCTCACTCTACCTCTAACGAATCCTGAATTAGTCTGCTTCCGTCGTCTCTGTGACTAGACGGGCGCCACGTTCATCTTTCATCTGCACTCCATATCCCTGTTTTCATACTTGCTCCTTTAATCCACTCTCCACAGAAGAGCTGGACTATAAAAAGCGTGAATCAGATCACATCACTACCTTGTTTATAACCCTCCAGTGGCTTTTCGTGGAACCTGGAATGAAATCCACACTCCTTATGTTGAATGTTCTCTCTCTCCCTAAGCTCACGTCTCACCGCTTTCCCTGTTTAGTCCCTCCAGCAGACCTAGTCTTTGTTTGGTTCCCGGATCACACTCCCACTGGTGAGCCCCTGTTGCAGCTGTGACTTCCTCTTGGAATGCTTTGTCCTGCGCTCATCTCGTGGCATCTCCTGTCATTCCAATGTCAGCTTTAATGCCACCTCCTCAGAGAGGCCTTCTCTGAGCACTCCTGCTACAGAAGTCACTGAACCACTCTGTACCACCTTATTTTAATTTTGTTCAATACTCATACCTATTGTTTATTTTCACTGTTTGTCTTCCCTACTAAAATGTGAGCTCAAAGGGAGTTGGGACCTGCTTTTGTCTCCTTCACTGCTGCAACCTCAGTTAGAGTCACACTCAGTTAATGAACGAGGGGATAAAGAAGCCACACATGCACCAGCGACACAAATGGGCTGGCAGGCACTGCCGCCCTGCGATTATGTCCAGAAACACAAAGGCTTCCGCTGTTACAGCTGGTCACTGGATGGATTTAAAAGCAAGACTATGTGAAAATTTGGGAACTAAACAGTGGGATTTAGAAAGTTGGTGTCATGAGGTGAATGAATGAACTGATTTCTGGGTGCTGTGTTTGTGGCATAATATGAACCAAATTATTTTAAACTTTTCTAAATATGTGAAGGAAGTGAATGCACATATCTGATGGGCATTCTGTACTCTTACATTACAAAAATAACTCAGATTTTCCTATATTTGTATTAATATATGATGATTGGCTGTGGAAATGTGAAACTAAGATAGAATGGATTAATTACGATGGGTGACAGATAAGCTGGCTTTAATTAAATAAAAAAAACCTGATTCATACCAACAGCAAATCCTGATGGTTGGCAATTAAAAACATGAGAATGTTACAAGCAGGAAAAATTAGCTCACAGACTCTCACACATCAAAAAGGACCTCTTTAAAAAGTGTTGATCAGAGACAAGGTGCGTCATCATTTTTTTATACATAGTCATCACATCCATTTGTATCTGCCCAGCTCCTTAATGCTTTCAAAAGGTGCATTAATACTTTGGCAGCACTATTAGGCTTTTAAGGATTTGCTTCCCAAATGATTGGTGATTTCAGAGTTAATGAAGGTGTCTGTGCAGTGTCTGAGTTACTCACAGGAAGTACATTAGTTGGGGGGAGAATTATTAATCAATACCATTATCCTTGAAACATCTTATTTGACTTCAATAAGGGTTTAGATTAATTCCAAATTTTTATTAAAGGTAGAAGAGTGCTGAAAGGGCCACACTGGATTGGGACCTCATATAGCTCCAGCTTCGCCCAAACTTAAGGCATGGATATTACATTGAGTCACTTTTCCTACACTCTTGGCAGCTCAGAAGATCTCTTTAGGATCTAACACATGTCCTCTGCTAAAACTGTCATTGTAGCTCGGTCTCCCAGGTCTCTGGACCTTGGATTTTGCCTGGATTGTCTCTCTTACCTCACCTCTTACCAGTGATTCATTTGGACAGCCCCTCTGGCTTTCTGGATGGTTGTTTAGGTCAATTTCTTATTTGGCAGCTCCCCGAGGTGCCGTCTCTTCTCCATTTCCCTCCGATACATCTTCCATACCTAACTAGCCACACTCACCCTTCCTTATTTCAAAGTCAGCAAACCTTGTCAATTTTATGTCATAAATCTCTTTTTAATTTGGACACTATTTTCACACTCACCCTCTCTCTTAGCCAAAAGAAGTGCAAACTCTATTTGGTTGGTTGACCTATTATCCGTCCCTCCCTCAGCAGTCTGATGCTCCCCAGAGCTGCCGGCAATAATTCCAAGACAAAACAAACCCTGCTGACATCCGGTGGCCCAGAGGATGAAGGCTGCAGTGCTCAGAAGGAGTAAGTATATCCTCTAGCAAAGTTCCATCTTCCATGGCTGGTCTCCATGCACCCTCTAAAGTCTGGGTTTTCAGATATTACTTGATCTTGAGCCTTGTCCTCATGCAAACTGCTTCCATGCTCAGAAGCTCCCATCTACTGCATCACCCTTGTTTGGTTGACTCTGCCCTTCTGAGACCCAGTCAGCTGCAGAAAGGTCTGTGAACTCTTGCTAGAGACAGGCATGTCCGCTCTAAGTCACCACAAGCACTCTGCTCACTGGCATGTAACATCACATATTGGGATGTATTGTGAATTACTATAATTATTATTTTTTGTTTGGATCCTCCATTAGACTATGAATTCATGGAAGGCAGGAACTTTCTCAGACATCTTTACATCTTAGAAATTAGAGCAGGATCTCGATGGGAGAAAAAATGGTGGAGTAAAGGTAACCTCCCAGATTCCTGCTCCCAGAGAAAGAGGCATAGATCTTGGTCTCCTACACATGAGTGGATCTCTCCCTCACAAGAACAGCATTGTGAATCAGCAGAGAAAAAGTGCAAGACACACAAAACAGGAAGATAAAAAGGTGAATGGGAGATAGGATCACGATCTCTGGAGAGTGCAAAACAAACATCAGAGCATAGAGCCATAGAGTGTGGGAGGTCTCTGGCCCACTGAACCAGTGAGTGAAGTGGGACCAGACCCACAGGAGAACTTCTTGCTTCCCCACTGACCTCCACACCCACTGAGACAGGGACCTGCCTGTAGTCGGTGCAAAATTGCAGTGGGAGGTGTGGGGCTCTGTGAAGAGGAGAGAACAGCAGGAAGCACCTTGAACTCCCTGGAGCTCTGTGCCAGGACTGCACTAAGTGGGGAGCAATCCAGTCTGAGCTACTGTGGGAGGGAGTTAGGAGACAGGTAACTTGCCTCTGATACCCAGCAGATCCAGACCGATGGAGGTGTTAGCACTAAGTAGGGCACTCTAATCTGGAACCGCTTCAGGTGAACAGGCACGCTCAGGGTGGGTCAGTAAGAGTGAGCTCCCGCTGGACAGGCATGAGACTGTGGGAGGGTGACATAAAGGAGACAACAGGGCATCCTGATGGCCCAGCTCCCCATCCGGCACCTGCCATCTCCTGAACAATTGTCCCCAGTGCTGGCGCTCTGTAGGTGGGTGGTTGCCACTGTTGGGGTCCACAGCCCAGCCACTGTTGTGTGATATGGTGTATCAGCAGATCCCTTCCCCCAGCCCAGGGACTCTCACGACAAGCTCTGCCCTTACACAATCTATGATCCACTAGCCAGGCCTGTCTTGATGGATGAACTCTGAACACTTCCCTAGTCATGAGGAGTCTAATGCCTGCGGGACTTATGGGCACTGGGGCGCTGAGTGGACTGGGGCACCACCTCCCCCTAGCCAGCATCTTTCGCACCCCTAAGTGGTAGGCTCCACCCCTGGAGGTAGGGTGAGACAAGAACAGCCACTTTCCCTCTGTGACTAGGGTGAATCCGCTCGGCCTTGGCACAGATCAATAGCTGACAGACCAGTGACTCTGCTCATCAGACTGGTTTAGGTCATCCAGTAGATTCAAAACGCTGGGGCTGGATCTCCGCCCCCAGTCAGCTGCCAACAGTGAGGTCTGTGGTCAAGGAACAAGAAACCCCACAAGGGACCACAGTAGGCTCTCCAATAACCCCTCCCATCAGGAGCAGCCTCCCAACTGTAGTGGAAGAGCTCTGAACAACACAATAGTGGCTCCCCCCAGTGGTAGAGCAAGCACCCACAGAAGTGCACACACCCAGGCTGCCTCACTCCTATAGGACCTATAGGAACAGAGGCTATACAGGGCATGTTACTTCCCAAACAAAAAAACAATGGCTGATCAAGTTGGGGAGGGCTCAGCGAAACAATTTTGGAAGTATGAAGAATCAAACGCAAAGTCTCCCCCCAAAGAGGAACACCAGCTCTCAAGCAATGGACACTAACCAAAATGTGAACACTAAAATGACAGAAGAAGAATTTCAAACATGGATTATAAGAAACCTCAATGATATGCAAGAAAAAATGGATAATCAACACAAACCACAAAAAATATAGGATTTGGAAGGAAAATTCACTAAAGACATTGAAATATTAAAGAAAAATCAAACCAAACTCCTAGAAGTGAAGAATCTACTCAGGGAACTACATAACACAGTGGAAAGCCTCAAGAACAGGGTGGATCAAACAGAAGAAAGCAGAGATTAAAGATAACACCTTCCAATTAAATCAGCTAGTCACAGAGACAGAGCAGACAAATAAGAGAAAAGAGCAAACTTATAAGAATTGGGGGATTATATGAAGAAACCTAACTTGAGGTTGTTATGGATTCCATAAGGGGAAGAAGAAAACACGCAAGGGCTGGATAAGCTATTTGAAGATGTAATCAAGGAAAATTTCCCAGGCCTTGCTAAAAATCTAGATATCCAAGTACAAGAAGGTCAAAGGACCCCTGGGAGGTTCAATGCAAAAAGGAAGACACCAGGACATGTAGTCATCAGACTGGCCAAAATAAAAACTAAACAGGCCCTTCTACGAGCTGTAAGGCAAAAGAAGCAAGTTACATACAAAGGAAAGCTGATCTGAGTAATGCCAGACTTCTCAACTGAAACCTTACAAGCAAGGAGAGAGTGAGGCCCCATTCTCACTCTTCTGAAACAGAATAATGCCCAGCCTAGAATCCTGTACCCTGAAAAACTAAGTTTTATATATGAAGGAGAAATAAAGACATTCTCAGATAAGCAAAGACTGAGTGAATTCACCAAGATAGCCCTCCAAGAAGTACTCAAAACAGTGTAACACACAGAACAGCATAATAAACACTCACAAATGTAAAACCAGTCAAAAGCTAAAGATTAAAGGCCAGATATCAAAATGGCTCAAGAGAGAAAACAAAGCAACAAAGTCCAACCCAGAAGGATGAACAGAAATTTAGCCCCACCTTTCAGTTCTCTCAATAAATGTGAATGGCTTAAACTCCCCACTCAAGAGACATAGGATGGCTGAATGGATAAAAAAAAATACAAGTCAAGTATCTGCTGTCTTCAGGAAACCCACCTAACCTGCAAGGATGCATATAAACTAAAAGTAAAGGGGTGGAGATCAGTATTTCAAGCAAACGGAAGCCAAATGAAGGCTGGCATGGCAGTTTTGATTTCAGATAACTTAGTTTTTAAATGAACAAAGTAATGAAAGACAAAAAGGGTCATTATATAATGGTGAAGGGGACAGTTCAACAAGAAGACATAACAATTTTAAATTTATATGCACCCAACTTAGGTGCACCCAGCTTCATAAAGAAAGCCCTACTTGATCCAAGCAGATGGATGAACAGCAACTCCAAAATAGCCGGAGATTTCAACACCCTGCTGACTGCACAGGACAGATCCTCCAAACAGAAAATTAATAAAGAAGTAATAGACTTGAACAAAACTCTAGAACACTTGGGCCTGAATGACATTTACAGGACATTCTACCCCAAATCCACTGAATATGTACATTCTTCTCATCAGCTCGTGGGATATTCTCTAAGACTAACCATATCCTAGGATACAAAGCAAGTCTCAAAAAATTTAAAAAATAGAAATTATACCATGTATCTTCTCAGATCACAGTGGAATAAAAGTAGAAATCAACCATAACAGAAACTCACATTTCTACACAAAATCATGGAAAGTAAACAACCTTCTGCTGAATGATCACTTCATAAACGAGGAAATTAAGATGGAAATCAAAAGATTCTTAGAATTAAATGACAAAGGAGACACAAGTTATCAAAACTTGTGAGACACAGCTAAAGTAGTCCTGAGAGGAAAGTTTATTTCCGTAAATGCCTATATCCAAAAGTCAAGAAGATCACAAATAGACAACCTAATGAATCATCTCAAAGAGCTAGAAAACGAAGAAGAGTCCAACCCCAAACCCAGTAGAAGAAGTGGAATCATTAAGATCAAATTGGAAATAAACGAAATTGACACAGGGAAACTATATGGAAGATTAATAAAACAAAAAGTTGGTTCTTTGAAAAATTAAACAAAATTGACACACATTTGGATAGACTAATGAAATCAGAAAAGAAAAATCTCTAATAAGCTCCATCAGGAAGAAAAAAGGAGAAATTACAACTGATGCCACGGAGATACAAGATATAATTTATGAATACTACAAAAATCTTTATACACACAAACTGGAAAATGAGGAGGAAATGGACAAATTTCTAGACACACAAACTCCCCTAGGCTAAACCAGGAAGAAACAAAATTCCTGAACAGATCAATATCAAGTGCCGAAATAGAAACAGCAATCAACAACCTTCCTAAAAAGAAAAGTCCCAGACCAGAGGTATTCACAACTGAATTTTACCACACCTACAAAGAAGAACTGGTGCCTATCCTGCAGAAATTATTCCACAACATTGAGAAGGATGGATTCCTACCTGATTCATTTTATGAAGCCAACATCACTTTGATACAAAACCAGGAAAGGACACAACAAAGAAAAAAAACTACAGACCAATATCACTCATGAATATAGATGCAAAAATTCTCGACAAAATCCTAGCTAATCAAATCCAGGTGCTTATTAAGAAAATAATCCATCATGACCAAGTGGGCTTCATCCCAGGGATGCAGGGATGGTTCAACATATGCAAATCTATAAATGTAATTCACCACATAAACAGAAGCAACAACAAAGACCATATGATCCTTTCAATAGATGCAGAAAAAGCTTTTGACAAAATTCAACACCCTTTTATGATAAGAACACTTAGCAAAATAGGCATAGAAGGGGCTTTCCTAAAAATGATACAAGCCATATATGACAAACCCACAGCCAATATCATACTGAATGGGGAAAAATTGAAAGCATTCCCAGTTAGAACTGGAACCAGGCAAGGTTGCCCACTATCTCCACTTCTATTCAACATAATGCTGGAAGTCCTGGCTATAGCAATCAGACATGAGATTGGAATTAAAGTCATCCAAATGGGGGCAGAAGAGATCAAACTCTCACGCATTGCAGATCATACGATATTATATTTAGAAAATCCCAAGGATTCAACAAGAGACGCTTGGAATTGATAAATGAATTTAGTAAAGTCTCAGGACACAAAATCAATGCACACAAATCAGAGGCATTCATATACACCAATAACAGTCAAATTGAGAACCAAATCAAAGACTCAATACCCTTCACAATAGCAACAAAGAAAATAAAGTACCTAGGAATGTACTTAACTAAGGAGGTAAAAGACCTCTACAGGAAGAAGTATAAAACACTGAGGAAGGAAACAGCAGAGGATGTAAACAAATGGAAATCCATACCATGCTCATGGGTGGGCAGAATCAACATTGCTAATATGTCTATACTACCCATAGTGATCTACAGAGTCAATGCAATCCCTATTAAAATACCAACATCATTTTTCACAGATATAGAAAAAATAATTTTACGCTTCATATGGAACCAAAGAAGACCCCCATAGCAGAATTAATCATCGGCAATAAAAATAAAATGAGAGGTATCAATTTGCCAGATTTCAAACTATACTACAAAGCTTTAGTAATTAAATCAGCTTGGTCTAGTCACAAAAATAGGGACAGTGACCAGTGGAACAGAACAGAGAACCAGATATAAAACCATCCTCATATAGCCACCTAATCTTCGACAAAGTAGAAAAAACATACACTGGGGAAAAGAATCCTTATTCAATAAAATGGTGCTGGGAAAACTGGATAGCCACATGTAGAAGACTGAAGCAGGATCCACACCTTACACCTCTCACAAAAATCAACTCACGCTGGGTAACAGACTTAAACCTAAGGTATGAAACTTAGAATTCTAGAAGAAAACATTGGAAATACTCTTCTAGACACTGGCCTATGCAAAGAATTTATGAAGAAGACCCCAAAGGCAATCACAGCAACAACAAAAATAAATAAATGGGACCTGATCAAACTAAAAAGCTTCTGCACAGCCAAAGAAACTGTCACAAAAGCAAACAGACAACCTACAGGATGAGAGAAAATTTTCACATGCTGAGAAGGGGCTGATGACTAGAATCTATTTAGAACTCAGGAAAATCAGCCACAAAAAATCAAACAACCTATCAAAAAGTGGGCAAAGAACATGAACAGAAACTTTTCAAAAGAAGACAGAATAACTGCCAACAAATATATGAAAAAATGCTCAACATCTCTAATAATCAGGGAAATGCAAATCAAAACTACAATGAGATATCACTTATCTCAAGTAAGAATGGCCTTTATCAAAAAGTCCCCAAACGATAAATGTTGGCGTGGGTGCAGATAGATAGGAACACTCCTACACTGCTAGTTCAAACTCTGTGGAATGCAATATGGAGATACCTTAAAGCAATACAAGTAGATCTACCATTTGATCCAGCAATCCCATTACTGGGCATCTCCCCATAAGAACAAAAGACACTCTATAAAAAAGACACCTGAACTTGAATATTTATAGCAGCACAATTCACAATTGCAAAGCTGTGGAAACAACCCAGGTGCCCATCAATATATGAGTGGATTAATAAAATGTGGTATATGTATACCATGGAGTACTATTCAGCTTTAAGAAACAATGGTGATTTAGTACCTTTTGTATTTTCCTGGATAGAGCTGGAATCCATTCTACTAAGTGAAGTATCTCAAGAATGGAAAAACCAGCACCACACGTACTCGCCAGCAAATTGGTATTAATGGATCAACACCTAATTGGACATATAGGAGTAACATTTATCAGGTGGTGGGCAGGTGGGAGGGGGAGGAGGAGATGGGTATATACATACATAATGAGTGCGAGGTGCACTGTCTGGGGGATGGTCATGCCTAAAGCTCTGACTCCAAGGGGGGAGGGGTGACAAGGGCAATATACGAAACCTTAACATTTGTACCCCCATAATATGCTGAAATTAACAAACAAACAAAAAAAAGAAATTAGAGCAGATCCCAAAACATAATTATTACTCAATAAATGAATGACCAAATAGATGCTACTATAATGAAAACATCAACTAAACCAAACTAAAAAGTTAATTTGTCTCCATAAAGTTACATAAATAAAAATCCAATGTCATTTTTAAGTAAGAATTTGACTATGTTGGTGGCATTAATAGTCATTTGTGAATCTGGGGTGATGTTACAAAATATATGATGAATTATAGGCACTTTTAAGGAACCTTTTGGATCTTCTTCTCAATAGGCAACAATCAAACTTGACAAAATTGTGAAAATAACCATTTTAAATATCTGTAAATCAATCAAAGACCAAAGGCATAAAAGAAATTGAAATGTGATTATTCACAAAAAATAACTGAACATTAGGTAAGAGCAGTAAGAGTCTATGGGATTCTTGCATGGGGCTTCTCCTATCCCCGCCTTAACCAAAACTCCCCTTCCCACCTCGATGCCCCCAGTGCAAAGCAAGTCAAGCTGAGACCATCGACATCATAGACAGAGAAGGCTCACTTGATTAGGAGTTGAGCTTGGAAAAACCCCATGCCTGTCAGTGTTGTTAATACCAGTAGTCATCTCAGAGGTATACAAATGGGCCCAGTGGATTTAACAAGGAGACCAAGAAAATAAACAGCCACAGAGGGGCTGAGAACCTCTGCATATTCCTGGCCAACAGGAAGGTTGCATACAAACAAAAGAAAGATTGACAGGTATCCACACAGTCCTGGGTGGCTTTGAGCCTGTTTCCATGGGCAGCAGAAACATGAGAAGGCCTGGTAGAAAGTAAAAGCTGTGACAGACTTAAATACTGCCCGAATTTTAAATGTGTTTCCCAATCCATACAGACTGATAGAGTGGAAATCTTACTGGTTTGAGGTATTTGAGAAAAAAAAATTGATAACACCAATTGATACTAAGCTAAGTAGACAAATAGGTGACCTCTGGGAAGCCAGGCTTAATAGCAGAGATTATTAATAATTAAATAACTGTGCAGAGACATCAGTAGCACACACTGTGAGGAAGAGATTCCATAGATTTAGTTTAGGAAAGTTACTAAATGAAGAAAAAAACATATACAGAAACAATTAAACAATAGCACTCAGAGATGAAAAATCAGAATCTAGAGTTTATCTAAAATATCCAATTTCATAAAAAATTATGAGACATACTAGGAAAGAGAAAAATGTGAAATATGCTCAGGAAATACAAGTCAATAGAAATTGTCTCTGAGTGTATTCAGATGTTGGATTTAGCTGACAGTCTTCAAAAGCAGCTATTATAAATATATTCAAAGACATTAAGATAACCATGTTCAAAGAATGAAGGAAAATGAACAGAGCCCAAATATACTTGTGGAAGAACACCAACCATACTGATACATATGTAAGGGAGTCCCAAAGGGAGAAGAGAGAAAGACAGAAAAGTATTTAAAGAAATAATTGTCAAAACCCAAATTTGAAGGAAAATATTAGTCTACACATGCAGTGGTCCAATAGCCCCTGCATCTCTGCATCACTGGGGCCCTAACAGGATCCCACCATGCCACACGGAAGGCTACAGGGCCATGGCCCCTGCTGGACCCACCAGTGCAGCCAGAAACCTGGTACGCGGCCATGCAGCAACCTGCACCCCAGGGAACAGGCAGTCCAGCATGAAGAGAGCTGAGGCGAGCCGTCCCTGGGTCAGACTGGCCGAGACCCCAGGTCAGCAGAACGGGAGTCCATTGCTTGTTCCCACAATTTGCAGGATGTGACTTGTTGACCGGCCAAAACAACTGTTTCTCTGGGCAAATGGCCAAGGACCTGCGGTCTCTCATGCGAGCCAAGGTCATCTGGTGTCCTGCACGCGGTGCCAGGCCTTGCAGTCGGCCAAGGACTTGTCTCGCACTCGAGCCCACAGTGTTTGTTATCTGCAGACGGTATCAGGCATCAAAGGGCCGTGTCTTGTGGAAGGCCATCTCTGATGCTTTGACTGGAGAAACAGGTGTTGTTGGCCGTGGGAGGTCACATACCAAAAAGTGGCTGGGAAAGTATCTAGCATGAGAGAACAGCCTCGGGACGCTCGCCCAATTAAACAGCATAAGAATGAAACGACTGGCACTTTACAGTGCTGTAGTCTCCAACCGTGTCCATCTCTGTGTACTTTATCTTCTGGGACTGCAGCCAACTCTGTCTGTCTGCATCTTATGTCTGTGTCCTTTGTGTCATCCCCCGTCCTGCAATTGGGCCAGGACACCAACACATGAGGGCGACCATCTCTGAGCTAGAGGGAGCCAAAGTGCTTGCACTCCAAACTTGAGAGCTAACCACCCAAAGCCCAGTGGGGCTGCCGCATGCCCATGTGCACCCCCTAAAGGACAAGTCTGCTAGAACTGCTAGAACAGTCCACTGGCACTATTGTAAGTGACCCTGTGCCACTCCAGTGGCATAACTGCCACATGCACACAAGGGCTTCCCTTCATGAGCCACAAGATTGGTTGCCCAGGGCCCATCACCACCAGCGATCCTGCCACTCCAGCAGCAGAGCTGGGTTGTGCTCATGCAACCCCTTGGGGCCCAAGGACTGGCCCACCTGGGGCCTGTCACTGCTAATGACTCTGCCGACTTCAGCAGTAGAGCCCCTGTGCTCCTATGCAACCCCCAATCTGAGGGTCTGCAGCCTAGCCTGCCTGGGTCCTACTCCCACTGGTAACCCTGCCCACTCTAGAAACAGGGCGACTACACATTCCCATCAGGAGCCTGAGACTGGCCTACCTGGCATCTACCATCACCACCAGCAAAACTACTTCTCCAGAGGAAAAGCTGCCATGTGCACATGTACCTCTCAGGGACCTGAGGACCAGCCTGTCTAGGCCTGCTACTGTCAGTGACTTTGCCCACTCTAACAGCAAGGCTTCTAGGGCCAACATGGCACTCCCCTACAGAAGCATGAAGACTGGCCCACCTGAGGCTCACTACCACCAGTGACTCTGCCTACTCCAGTGACAAAATCACTGCATGACCATTCCCCCTCCAGTGGCTGAAGGAATGGCCCATCAGAGAACTGCAACCGCCAAAGACCTCTCTAGCAGGGAAGCTGCAATGTGCCTGCACATGCACTCCAGGGGCCAAAGGACCAGTCTACCCAAGGCCCTCCGCTGCCACTGGTGACCCCACCCCTTAATCAGCATGTCCATCCAGGGACCCCAAATTGGCCTGCCTGGCAGTCTCAGCCCCCAGTAAAGTCATGACACAGCCTGCACAAACACCTACAGCCTAGGCCACTGGGTTAAATGCAGACACCACTGACACCAATTACAGCTGAAGAAATCACACAGACACTACATAAATATGGCCAGACAAAACCAAAGCCAAAGAATCCTACCCAATGAACACTATAAGACACATCCACAGGAAAATGTCCTTCCCTATGAAAGTTACTCCATAAAATTAGAAGTGACTATTCTACCAGATGTGCAGAAATCACCATAGGGACACAAGAAACATGAAAAAGCAAGGAAACATAACACCTCCAGAGTATCACAATAATCCTCTAGCAATAGACCCAAAAGAAAAGAAAATTGATGAAATGCCTAAAAATGAATTCAAAACAATGACCTCAGGAAACTCAAGATACAAGAGAAGACAGATAAAAAAAAATCAATTAAATCAGGAAAACAATTCATGATTTGAATGAGAAATTCAACAAAAAGATAGATATTATAAAAAAAAGAATTAGAAATCTTGGAATTGAACAATTCAATGAATGAAATAAAAAATATAATCAAGAACTTCAACAAGACACTAGATCATGCAGAAGAATCTCTAAATTTGGAGACAGGTTTTTTTGAAATAATCCAGTCAGACAGAAAAATAAAGAGAAAAAACAATAAAGAAATCCTGCAGGATTTATGGGCACCATTAAGTGAAAAAATGTTTACATTATAGAATTTACAAAAGGAGAAGAGATGGGAAAAGGCATGAAAGAAACTAATGAAATAATTGCTGAAAACTTCCCTAGTTTTACCACAGTTGTAGATATCCAGGCCAGGGAGCTCAAAAATTCCCAAATAGATTCAACTCCCAAAGCTTCTCTCTGAAGCAATTATAGTCAAACTGTCAAAAGTCAAAGGCAAAAAGAAAATTCTAAAAACAGCAAGAGAAAAGCATCAAGTCACATACAAATGAAATCCTCATGAGACTAATGGTAGGTTTTTCAGCAGAAACACTACAGACCAGGAGAGAATGGGATGATGCATTCAAAGTGCTAAAAGGAAAAAAACATGCCGGCCAAGAGAATACACCCAACAATCCTATCCTTCAGAAATTAAGGAGAAATAAAGTCTTTCCAAGACAAGAAATACTGAGAGAATTCACCACTAGGCTGACTCTACAAGAAATGCTTAGGAGAGTCTGACATCTAGAATCAAAAAGATGATAACTGTTATAATGAAAACACATGAAAAAATAAGACTCCTGGGTAGAGCAGATACATAAATGAGCAAGTGAAAGAAATCTAACCATATCACTACAGAAAACCACCAAACAACAACTAACATCTAATTTAAATTACACCCTAGACCAAATGGACCTAACAGATATTTATAGAACATTTCATTCTAAATCTGCAAAATATACATTCTTCTCATCACATAAAAGATTCTTCAGGATAGAGAATATGTAAGGCTATGAAACAAGTCTCAACAAATTTTTAAAAACTGAAATCATATCAAGTATTTTTTCAGACTTCAAAAAACAACAACTATAAATCAATAACAAGAGAAACTTTAGAAACTGTACAAATACATGGGAACAAAATAACATGCTCCTGAATGCCCAGTGGATACAGGAAAAAATCAAGAAGGAAACAAAAAAATTTTGACAAACAAATGAAAAGGGAAACACATCATACCAAAACCTATCAGATACATCAAAATCAGTATTAGGAGGGAATTTTATAGCAATAAATACCTACATCAAAGAGTAGAAAGATATTGAATAAACAACCTAATGTTGCACTTCAAGGAACTAGAAAATAAATCCAAATCCAAACAAACCAAATCCAAAATTAAGAAGAAAGAAATAATAAAGATCAGACCAGAGCTAAATAAAATAGAGACTAAAAACAACACTAAAGATAAATAAAAGGAAAAGTTGGTTTTTTGAAAAGATAAACAAAATCAATAACCACTAGCTAAAACTAAGAAAAAAAGGAACACTAAAAATCAGAAACAAAAAGTAAACGTTACAACTGACATCCCAGAAATACAAAGGATCATTAGAGACTATTACGAATTATACATCAATAAAATGGAAAACCTAGAGGAAATGAATAAATTCCTAGACACATAACCTACCAAAACCAAACCAAGAAGAAATAGAAAATCTGAACATATCAATAAAGAGTAATGACATTTAATAAGTAATAAAGTGTCTTGCAACAAAGAAAAGCCCAGGACCGAATGGCTTCACTGCTGAATTCATTCGAAGAAGAACTAATACCAAACTATTCCAAAAAACTGAAGAAGAGGAAATTCTTCCAAATTCATTCTACAAAGCTAACATTATTCTGATACCAAAACTGGAAAAAGACACACCCATGAAAGAAAACTACAGGTCAATATCCCTGCTGAACATAGATGCTAAAATCCTCAACAAAATACTAGCAAACCAAACATAACAGCACAATGAAAAGACTATATCCTGTGGTCAAGTGGGATTTACTCCAAGGATGGTTCAACATATGCAAATCAATAAATACAATATATCACATCAACAGAACAAAGGACTAAAACCATATAATCATCTCACTAGACAAAGAAAAAATATTTACTAAAATTCAACATCCTGCACAACACTCAACAAAGTAGGTAGAGAAGGAAAGTACCTCAACACGATAAAGTTATATATGACACACTCACAGCTACTGATTGGGGAAAAGTTGAAAGCTTTTCCTCTAAGAACTGGAACAAGACAAGGCTGCCCACTTTCAACACTCTTATTTGGCATAGTATTAGAAGTCATAGCCAGAAAATTAAGCAAGAGAAAGAAATAAAGGGCATTCAAATTAGAAAGGAGGAAATCAAACTGTCACTGTTTGCAGACAACATGATCTTACACACAGAAAAACCTAAAGACTCCATCAAAAAACTCTTAGTACTGATAAACTAACTCAGTAAAGTTGCAGGATTCAAAATCAACACACAAAAATTACTATTGTTTCTATATACCAATAATGAACTAGCTGAAAACAGCATCGAGAAAACAATCTCACTTAAAATAGCTCCAAAAAATAATACAATATCTAAGAAATAACCAACAAGGTGAAAGATCTCTATGAGGAGAACTATGAAACACTGATGAAAGAAACTGAAGATGACACAGAACAGATCGGAAAGACATCCCATGTTTTTGGATTAGAGGAATTAATACTGTCAAAGTGACCATACTACCCAAAGAAATCTATGGATTGAATGCAATACCTGTCAAAATACCAGTGACATTCTTCACAGATACAGAAAGAACAACCCTAAAATTTGTATGGAACTAGAAAAGACCTAGAATAGTCATAGCAATCCTCAGAAAAAGTAACAAAGCTAGAGGCATCACACTACCTGAATTTAGAATACATTACGAAGTTAGACTAATCAAAACAGCATGGTAATTTTTGTACAAAAACAGATACATAGACCAATGGAACAGAATACAGAACCCAGAAATAAATTCATGGAAAGACAGCCAACTGATTTTTGATAAAGATGCCAAGAACACACATTGGGAAATGTACTGCCTCTTCAATTAATGGTGCTGGGAAAACCAGATATCCATCTGCAGAAGAATGAAATGAGACTCCAACATGTAACCATATACAAAAATAAATTTAAGATAGATTAAAGACTTAAATGTAAGACCTGAAACTATAAAACTACTAGAAGAAAACATAGGGGAAAGATTTCAGGACACTGGTCTAGGCAAAGATTTATGGATAAGACCTCAAAAGCATAAGCAACAAAGACAAAAATAAAGAAATGGGGTTATATCAAACTAAAAGGCTTATGTACAGCAAAGGCAACAATTAACAGAGTGAAGAGACAGAGAAAATATCTGTAAATGTTTCATCTGGCAAGGGATGAATATCAAGAATATACAAGGAATTGAAACAACTCAATAGAAAAAAATCAAATAATCCAATTTAAAACTGGTCAAAAGAGCTCAAAAGACATTTCTTAAAAGAAGATACACAAGTGGCCAACAGTTATATGAAAAAATGTTCAAAATAACTAATCATCAGGAAAATGCAAATCAAAACCACAATGAGATATCATCTCACCCCAGTTAAAATGGCTATCATCAAAAGACAAAAATGTAACAAATGCTGATGAGGATGCAGAGAAAAGGGAACTCATACCTTGTTGGTGGGAACATAAGTTAGTACAGCCATTATAGAAAATAGTATGGAGGTGCCTCAAAAACTAAAAATAGAACTATGACATGATCAGCAACTCCACTACTGGAAAGGAAATCAATGTATCAAAGATATGAATGTATAAAGAAAATATGAAATATATACACAATGGAAAACTATTCAGTCATGAAAAAGAATGAAATCCTGTCATTTATGGCAACATGAATGAGCCTAGAGGATACTATGTTAAGTGAAATAAATCAGGCACAGAAAGACAAATATCGCATATTTTCACTCATAGGTGGACCTAAGAAAAAGTTGAGCTCATAAAAGTAGAGGTTACCAGATTCTGGGAAACATAAGGAGGAAAGAGGGTTAGAAAGAGGTTGGTTAATGGATACAAAATTACAGCTAGATAGGAGGAATAACTTCTAGTTTTCTATAGCACTATAGGGTGACTACAGTTAATAATAGTTCATTGTACATTTTCATATAGCTAGAAGAAAGGATTTTGAATGTTCCCAATACAAAGAAATGATAAATGTTTCAGGTTGTGGATATGCTAATTTACTTTGATTTGATCATTGAACATGGTATACATGTATGAAATATTCTCTACTCCATTACATATCAATTTAAAACTTTTTAAAAAGTCAAAAGAAAAACTTGATGCCATAACATTTGCATTAGGTGGAAGAAAAAACAATCTTTCTGATATTTGTAAATAGAAGCTTGGTCCCCTGTATGTTTGCAGCATGAATTCATCATATTTATAAGGCCTGACATATCTCAAGCCTGTAATGTATTTTAAAATAGTCTTATTTAGGTAATGACCATATCTGTTTGAAAGTACACTTTCTAACAATGCCTTAATTCTAGCAAACTGGAAGTTTTAAGGAATATTAAACCACACACACACACACATCAATAAATACATAAGGAAACAAGACACTGTGTTAGAGCCAGTTGAAACAAAATAAGCTGAAATAGATGTACACAGAATTGAAAATCACAGAATTATCCAAAGTACAAAATGAATACTTAATTTTCTTAATGAAATAATGATGTGGGCATTGTATAAAAGAATTCAAATAAGACATATGCAAGTCTATAAATGCAATTCACCTCATAAATAAAAACAATAACAAAGGCCATATGATTCTGTCAATAGATGCAGAAAAAGCATTTGACAAAGTCCAACATACCTTTATGATAAAAACAAAATAGGCATAGGTGGCTTATACCTTAAACTTATCAAATCCATTTATGACAAACCCACTGCTAATATCATTCTGAATGGGGAAAAATTGAAATCATTCCCTCTTTGAACCAGAACTAGACAAGGATGCCCACTATCTCCTCTTCTATTCAACTTAGTTCTCAAAATCCTAGCTTTAGCAATCAGGCAAGAGAGCAATCAGGCAAGAGCTTTAGCAATCAGGCAAGATATTAAGGGCATCCAAGTGGGGGCAGATGAGATTAAATTCTCACTCTTCACCGATGATATGATATTATACCTAGAAAACCACATGGATTCATCCAAGAGACTCCTAGATTTGGTAAATGAATTTGGTAAAGTTTCAGGTTACCAAATCAATATACACAAATAAAAGCATTCATGTATGCCAAGAACCATCAAGTAGAAACTCAAATAAAAAATGCAATACCCTTCACTATAGCCCCAAAGAAAATTAAATATCTAGGAGTACATTTAATGAAAGATAGGGAAGATTTATATAAGGAGAACTATGAAACACTAAAAAAAGAAATTGCAGATGATATAAACAAATGGAAAAATCTACCTTGTTCATGGATTGGTAGAATCAATATGGTTAAAATGTCAATGTTACCTAAAGTAATCTACAGAACTAATGCAACCCCCATCAAAGTACCACCAGCATTCTTTACAGATCTAGAAAGAATAATTTTTCACTTTGTTTGGAACCAGAAAAAACCTCGTATAGCTAAAGCAATCTTAAGTAAAAGAAAAACAAACTGGGAGGCATCAGTCTTCCTGACTTCAAGCTGCACTATAAAGCAATAATAGTTAAATCTGCCTGGAAGTGGCATAAGAACAGAAGTATCGATATTTGGAATAGAACTGAGATACCAGAGATGAAACCATCAGCATATGGTAAGCTAATTTTGATAAAGCAGACAAAAGTATACAATGGGGAAAATAATCTCTCTTCAATAAATGATTCTGGGAAAACTGGATCGCTACATGCAAAAGATTGAATCAGGATCCCTACCTCACACCTCACACAAAAATTCACTCAAGCCTATAACAGATAACAGACTTAAACCTAAGGCATGCAACCTTAAGAATCCTAGAAGATGATGTTGGGACAACCCTATGAGACATTGGTCTAGGCAAAGAATGTTTGAGGTACACCCCCAAGGCAATCACTGCAGCATCAAAAATAAACAAATGGGATCTGATCAAATTAAAAGGTTTCTGCACAGCCAAGGATACTATCATTAGAGTAAATAGACAACCCACAGAATGGGAAAAAATATTTGTTCTCTACACCTCTGATAAAGGTCTAATAAAAAGAATCTATATAGAACTCAAAAGAATTAACAAGAAAAAAGCAAACAACCCCATCAAGAAATGGGCAATGGAAATGAACAGAAACTTCTCCAAAGAAGACAGAATACTGGCCTGCAAACATATAAAAAATTCCTCAACATCTCTAATCATCAAAGAAATGCAAATCAAAACCACAATGAGATACCACCTAACCCCAGTGAGAATGGCCTGTATCAGGAAATCCCCAAACAACAAACACTGGCGAGGATGTGGAGAGACAGGAACACTCTTACACTGCTGGTGGGACTGCAAATTAGTGCAACCTTTGTGGAAAAGAATTTGGAGATACCTCAAACAGCTAGAAATAGAAATACCATTCGACCCAGCAATAGCATTGTTGTGCATCTACCCAAAAGAGCATAAGACATTCTATTACAAAGACATCTGCACCCAAATGTTTATGGCAGCACAATTCACTATTGCAAGGACATGGAAACAACCCAAGTGCCCGTCAATTCATGAGTGGATAATTAAAATTTGGTATTTGCTCACAATGGAATATTACTCAATTCTAAGAAACGACAGTGAGCTAGCACCGTTTATGCTATCCTGGATTAAGCTTAAGCCCCTTATCCAAAGTGAGGCGACACAAGATCAGGAAAATGGGCCCCACATTTACTCGCCATCAAATTGGTACTGACTGATTAAAACCATGGTGCTCAAATGGTGGTAGTGGTCACCAGGGATTCGGGAGTAGGGGGAGACCCACATCTTAGGGATGTGGCAAGCACTGTGGCGGGGGAGGGCTTACCTCTAACCCTTCTTAGGGAGAGGCAAAGATATAAAATGCAACCAAAATGTCAAAAAAACAAAAAACATTAACAACACAAACAAACAAAAAAACATTTATCAGGTGGCAGGCAGGTGGGGGGCGGGGGGATGGGTGTACACTTACACAATGAGTGCGATGCACCACCTGGAGGATGGACAGGCATGAAGCTCTGACACGGCTGGGGGAAGGGGGTGGCAAGGGCAATATACGGAACTGTAACAATATGTCTACCCCCATAATATGATTAAATAAAAAGAAAAAAATAAAATAAATTCTCAAAGGAAAAAAAAATACAAATAAGAAATCATGAAAACAATGAAGTAGATTTGAAAAAGAAAATACAACCTTTAGAAATGAAAAATATTAAAATTAAAATTCAATGGAATGCTTAAAAAGCTGGAAAAAATAAGTGGACAGAAAGATCTGAATAAATTATACAGAATCATAGGAAGACAAAAAATAAAAATTATGGGCATTTAGGAGATAGGTATAATATATGGAGAGAATCTAATATACATCTTTTGAGTTTCAGAAAGATAAGTGAGAAAAAGGGAATAAATAATAGCTGAATATTCCCCAACTTTGTTGAAAGACATCAATCTTCAGATTTAGGAAAGTCAAAAAATTCTAGGCAGGATAAATATAAAGAATTCTATATAAATACAGAAATTATATTTCATGGTGAAAATGAACACTAAAAACAATAGAAGGTCTTAAAAACAGGCAGCAAGAAAAGAAATATTACCTATAACATAATGACAATTATATTTTCGGCTAACTTTGCACCAGCAATAGTAGAAGCCAAAAGAGTGTGGAATGTTACCTTCATTATGGTATTAGAGAAGATCAACTGTCAGCCTAGAATTAAATAACCAACAAAA
>VSMD01062815.1:0-19418 GCA_008750895.1 Mirza zaza | reverse complement strand
AATGGCCAACAAACATATGAAAAAATGCTCAACATCTCTAATCATCAGGGAAATGCAAATCAAAACTACAATGAGATATCACTTAACTCCAGTGAGAATGGCCTTTATCAAAAAGTCCCCAAACAATAAATGCTGGCGTGGATGCGGAGAGAGAGGAACACTCCTACACTGCTGGTGGGACTGCAAACTAGTTCAACGTCTGTGGAAAGCAATATGGAGATACCTCAAAGCTATACAAGTAGATCTACCATTTGATCCAGCAATTCCAATACTGGGCATCTACCCAAAAGATCAAAAGTCACTTTATGAAAAAGACACCTGCACTCGAATGTTTATAGCACCACAATTCACAATTACAAAGCTGTGGAAACAACCCAAGTGCCCATCAATCCAAGAATGGATTAATAAAATGTGGTATATGTGTACCATGGAATACTACTCGGCTTTAAGAAACAATGGTGATATAGCACCTCTTGTATATTCCTGGATACACCTGGAACCCATTCTATTAAGTAAAGTATCTCAAGAATGGAAAAACCAGCACCACATGTACTCACCAGCAAATTGGTATTAACGGATCAACACCTAAGTGGACATATAGGAGTAACATTTATCGGGTATTGGGAGGGTGGGAGGGGGGAGGAGGGGATGGGTATATACAACCACGATGAGTAAGATGTGCAACGTTTGGGGGAGGGACATGCTTGAAGCCCTTACTCGAGGGGGAAGGGGGGCATGGGCAATATATGTAACCTTAACACTTGTACCCCCATAATACACTAAAATAAAAAAAATGCTTCAGTTCAGATGTAAGATATATAGTTAATGCATAACCTTAATGGTACAAAGTTATATTATTTTATTTTTTTCTCCATGCAATAAACTAGTACATATTGTTCACACTCTAGTAATTTTTTCTTAATATCAGAATATATAGAATATATATTCTATAATATATATAGAATACTGAATCCATAGATTATAAAATACTATATTATCAGTATTATGCCACATAATATTCAATATTTATAATATGTAGTATTTATATATACTATAAACTATATTGTATAATATATATGCTTTAGAATATTATCAATAGAATATTTTATATCTCATATTCTTATAAAATTATCAGAACATTTGACTCTTTCTGAATTCCATAAGTATAAAATTTAAATGGCATTAAGATCTTTCATAAGCTGTTTCCAATTTATCTTTCTGGTTCTCATCCATAAAATTTGTGTTCTAACCTAATCTCTTTTCTTGCTGTTTTCTAAGCATGGCATACATTTTTATAATTCTGTGTCTTTGCTTGTGGTTTTCCCTTGACCTAGAAGATTCTTCCTCCCACTTGACCTCCTAAGAAAATATAACTGACATGTTAACACACAGCAGGAATGCTACTTTTCCTCTGAGCCTGTTGCCTACTTTTCCAGAAAAGAGAACAGATACTATCTGTTTTTCACACTAGAAATACATTTTACAATAGTTTCACAGGTGAGTTTCACTGCAAGATTGTGAGGACTTTAGAATTTGGAATTGTGTCTTACACTCCTATATGTGTGTGTGTGTGTGTGTGTAGAAGTGTGTGTGACTAGAACAATGTAAATATTCACTAAATGTTTGTTAAATCCAATGTTATTTAAAAAGTGGCACATAGGCACATGTTTAGAAGGTATTGCCTCATCTACTACTTCTTTAAATCTCAGTAAAATTCTTATGTAACATATTTTTCTAATTATTGTGTAAAAATTTGCCAACAATATGAAATACATAATTTTCATAATCACAGTGTAACACTGTAAATTTTACGATGCTCGATGTGCAGAAACATTAAATTACACTAGTTCAAAGTGGAAGAAGTGATAAAAATTAAAACTGACAAAATGCAAAATTAGTCATTTATTTGCTCTCTGTATGTTCATACAGATATTACACATATTCAGTATGTTAAATGGCCCTTCTTATAGTTTTCGTTCAATATTCTGTATGCATGGATAGTTAGATCTATACAGGAAGTGAAGAGAAATCACGTTATAGTAGAAGAATAAATCTCAAATGGCCTGTCTTTTCAAAATATACAAGTGTTTTGGGGGCACCAAAGGTGAATTTTGCTCTTTCTTTCCCCTGCCCATCCCCTGTCCCCGTAATACTCCAGGTTGGTTTGTTTGTTTCGTGTTATCCAACAATGCGCTGGCACACATCATTAACCTGTGAGGCCACTAGTGAATATATTCCAGGAGGTAATAACATTTGTTGGTTCTCAGCATCCAACCAAAGGCAGTTTGCATTCACCTTCAGTTGTTATAATAATAACTGCCATTTATTAAGAGGAGCATGAGAGCCAGACACTTTCATAAACACATTACATAGATGGTTTTAATCCTTGAAACGACCTTAAGAAAAAAGTATTGCCATCATATATTTTTTTATCCATCAGGAGTTTGATGCTTGGTGTGGTTATGTCATAGACATCCTAAGCATCCAAACCAGGATTCTAGTGGGTTTGTAGGTCTCCAAAACAGTGCTCTTTTCACTGAATCATCCTCCTAGAAAACCTATTATTCAAAAATCAGCCCTTGCAAGCTTCTTCAGATTTTGATCTCTGTGTAAGACCTCTCTATTCACTGCAGTTTAGGGCGTGCCCATAAGGGGTGTGCTTCTGCCCACATAGATTAAGTATTGCATGCTTAACACATCTATCTGCCTGTGCTATCTCCCTATCAACAGCTTGTATGGCCATACACGGCCAGCTAATAATCATCCATTTTTTGGTCCTACAGAATGCCAAATGACTCAATGCCAAACATGACTGTCATATTGGGTAGGAAGAGAGGAGTTAGCAAACAGAACCTGTACTCTTAAATTGTTGGAACAGAATCACTGGCGGATCAAAGCAACTGAAGGCTGGCTTCTGATCCTGACATGAGGGAGCAGCTGGTTTCAGATATACCTTCCATAGTAAACAATTATACAACTGGAAAATGTACATAAAGAAATCGTCATTACACTACAGATAGTGCAGGACTGAAAGTCTTAAGAGAAATGATATAAGCTCCACATTTACTGCAGCTTTTTGCCCGGGAGCTTTTTCTAAGCTATGATGCAGAGAAATAAAGTACAAGAAAGAAAACCAATCTCATTAGATGAAGAAAACAGAATGGACTGTGGAATTGCTAAGGCAGCTAGAATTTGCAGGACATTGTAACTGGGGAGGATTTTAAGATTTACTATAAAGCTACAGTAATATAGTAAGTATAAGGCTACAGTAATTAAGATGGTGTGGTTATTGGCAAAAAGATAGAAAAATAGCTCAAAGGAATAGATCAGAGAAGCCAGAAATGGACTTACAAATATATGGCCAATTTGAATTTTAGACAATAACATCATAAACATGGTTAATTAATTTTAATTTTAGACAAGAGCATCAAAAGAAATCAGTGGGGAAAGAAAATTATTTCCAATAAATGGTGTTGCAACAATTGGAAAGCTTATGAGAAGAAAAAGAAAAACAAAGTTTAACTTCTGACTCCAAACAAACAAACAAAAAATTACTAGAGATAAATCTTTCATCTAAATATGAAAGCTACAATTCTGATGCTCATGGAAGAAAGCATGGGAGAATATTTCAACAAACTGTGGAAAGCAACGAGTTGTTATGACATAAAGGCACTGATATGGATCGAATTGTCTTCTCCAACCCCCCAAATCATATGTCGAAGTCTAACCCCCAGTATGACCTTATTTGGAAATAGGGTAGTTGCAGATGCAATTAGTTAGAATATGATGAGGTCATTAGGGTGGGCCATAATATGACTGGTGTCCTTATAGAAGGGGAAATTTGGGAATAGACATATGCAGGGAAGATATGAAGACACAGGGAGAAGGCAGTCATCTACAAGCCACAGAGAGAGGCCTGGAACAAATTCTTTCACAGCCCTTAGAAGGAACCCACCCTGCTGACACCTTGGCTTTGGACTTCTAGCCTCCAGAACTGTGAGACAATAAATTGCTCTTATTTATTAATTTATTAATTATTTTATTTCAAAATATTAAGGGGGTACAAATGTTTTAGGTTACATGGATCACTTTTGTAATGATTGAGTCCCGGCTATCGATGTGCCTGTCATTCAAATAGTGTTCACTGTACACATTAGGTAGGATTTGCCTCTCTCCTCATCCTTTCTGCCCCCTGCTTGATTTCCGTTGAGTTTTACTTCCCTCTGCGCACATATGTGCTCATCGGTTAGTTCCAATTTAATAGTTAGTACATGGGGGTGTTTGCTTTTCCATTCTTGAGATACTTCACTTAGGAGAATGGAGAATGGTCTCCAGTTGAGACCCGAACTTCTCTTATTTAAATCACCCAGTTTGTATAATAGTATTTTGTTACGGCAGCCCAAGCAACATAATACAGTCACCAACCACAACACACACACAGACACTGAAATGGTAAATTGGACCTCACATCAAAACTGAAAGCAAACATTTACCCAGAGAAGGCATCATTAAGAAAACAAAAATGAAAGCAACATACTGTAAGAAAACACTTTACAACATACATATTGAGTCACAACATTCATCGGGAGTCAGGCAGATAGAAGCGGGGAAGAGGGTATGGGTATATTCACACCAAATGGGTGCAGCGTGCACCTTCTGGGACATGGACACACTTGAAGCTCTCACTCGGGTGGGGCAAAGGCAATATGTGTAAGCTAAATATTTTTACCCCTGTAATATGCTTAAATAAAAAAAGTAAATAAATAAAAATCTACATATTGCACAATGGATTTGTGTGCGAAATTAACAACTCTTGAAAATCATAAGAATCAAATAACTTAGTTTAAAAATGGGCAAAACCTTCAACCAATATAAAAAAGATATCAGAACGCCAAATACAGAAATAAATACATGCTCAAAATCATTAATTATCATGACAATGCAAATTAAACAGTGTGATACTATCACACATCCACTAGAATTGCTAAAATTAACTACACATACACAAACATATAAATGGAACATACCAATTGCTGGGAAGGATGTGGTGCAGGTGTAGATCTCTAAATATACTAGTGTAAATTTAAAATAATGGAACTACTTACACAATGGAATACTATCACCAATCACAAAGATGAATTACTGACATGTGCAAAAGCATAGATGGATCTAGAAAGCACTATAAGTTATGAAAGAAGCAAGAAATGAAAAAATAAATATCATATGTCTCCACTTATGTGAAGTTAAATAGGCAAATATTATATAATGGGGACAATTTGAATAATAGTCCCTGTTGTGTTGGAGCTATTCACAGAAAGGAGGCACAAACGTGAATTGAAATATGTCAGTATTGACATAGAAATATCCCAGGTTAACATAAAATAAAATAAATGAATATAATTAAATAAGTAAGTAAAAGGAACAAATTAAAAAATAAATAAAATTAGCAGTGGCCTGGGGTTGGGTATGTGAAGTTTAAAATTTCAAATTTGATAACTTCTCTATTTACAATTTGGGAGCACTTTATGGAAGAATGACTTATCATATAGCTACAAAATGAGTTTTATATACTCTTACTGAGTTTAAAACACTTGTATAGAACCAAGGGTAACTCCCAATACTGAATTATTTATATAGAGTATGGTAACATGGATTGCAGAAAAGGTGAGATATTTAGATAGTCAGGTATATCTATATGCATATATTAATATATACACATATTTATATTTATCTCTATATCCATATGCATACATATCTTTATGTATATGCAGATTTCTCATGACTTGGAGAAGCACAGGAAGAGAAAATAGATCAAACCTGAAAGTTTTCTATAAATTTCTTTGGTATTGCACAAATATAGTTTTTCCTAATTTTAACTCATTTTGACTTTGAGTACAGCAATCTACATAAAGTAGTTCAATAACTATTTCTTGATTAACTAATTTTTCATACTGATTGTATGTGTACAGACTTCAATACATGGTCTATTAAGCACGTCAATAGCATTTACAATCAAGTGTGCATTTTCTGAAATGAATTATCCATACATTGTGTAAATTCTCTTTATAAGCTAAAGATAATGCAATACTTTTTCCAGACATGTTCAATGACTCCAGAGTCTATTTGGTGCATTAAACTGTTGTTTAGTCTTTTTCCTCAAATATACCTGATGAAAATCTAGACAGATGAACTTGAACATACTAAATATAAACCAACTTTATTTTGGTAAGTTTTGGTGGCAAACCAAAGCTCAAGGATCACACAGGATTTTAGTTGGCAGGTGTTTGCAATGGGTCATTTACATCTGATAAGTTATGAACACCTGTTTCCACTTACATCACTTTAAAGAAGGGTACAAGAAGGTGAATTCTGCCATCTTAAATTTTTAATGACTGCCAGGTGATAAAAGAGAAACGGCATTGAATTCTATCAAAAAATGTCTGTGTTCTACTGAATTTTTTCATTTTTAGAAGTCCTGTGCTTCAAAAATTGGAATTAACTTTTCCACATCTCTCTGGGAAAGGAAACTCTTTAAAAGCACATTTTGATTGCTTCAAAATCACCATTACTTTACTAAAATTAATTTTTCAGAGTTAGATGCTTATGGATTTTATGACTGAAATACAATTATGACTTTATTTCAATGAAACTGCTCATATACAGCCTTCAGACGTTAGTCTAATTTTTATTTTGAAAAACTATTGAACTCTATGCAGTAAATGAGAAATCTCTTATAAAATACGAAATATTTTCACTGCTTCTATCATACCTTGTTTGCTGTACTATCTAATAATTATAGAAACAAATTTAAAAAGAACTCAATTTTACAAAGTCCAAATTCTCATGTTACAGGTGGGACATGAAAGAGGAAAATCATCCAGTAGAAGAAAAAATTTATACTTTGGATATTTTGGCTCAATTCCGTACCTGTATTACTGCAGGTCACTGCCTCCAATGTGCTATTCTATCCCTCATTTCAAATATAAACACCCATTTCTGCACACAATGCTAATAATTTGCCTTCTACTCATGCATTTCATTAAGGATCTAATGTTAATTTTTGTAAGAAATATATTGCCTTTCCAAATTTTATAAAACGAGAGTCAGAGAAACTAATGAATAAAGTCTCTCAAATAGAGTTTAAGTAACTTTTCTTCATACTATTCTAGCTTTTTAATGTAAGCCTATAATATCTATTCCAGAATAAACCCTGGATTAGGCACCTAAGTACATGTATTTGTGGGTGTTGGTGGGTGCTTTGAATTAGAGAATGCAAGTTATGTCAAGAAGAGGAGTGATATAAGCCACTTTTGAAGAGTCTAGGTTCCATTTGTTAAGGAGGAACAGATAAAAGGACACTGTATCAGTGTAGATTAAATGAAATAATCCATGTAAATGTAGTCACCATCAGCATTATCAAGATTTTGGTGATTTCATAGAGAATTTCTCAACCCTCATAGTTTGCTCATGCTGAAATGCTGACTTATTTAGAATGCCTCATATCCTTATCCATGTTTAGGTCCTTAATCTATACACATGAACATTTATGTTCACCGGGCACATGTTATTTGAAACATGAGAATTCAAAGGTTGGCTTTTGTTCCTCTTCAATCATCCAATGTATAAAATACATTTATTGTGAGAATAATTAAATATGTAGCATTTTTTAATTCAACAAATATCTGAGTGCCTATTGAACTTCAGAATCATGCCTATAACGAAAGCACATTTTAGTGGGTAATATTACACGAGAAGTGCACCAATAAATGGATATAATTTCAGATATTGTTAAGTGTTACAATATAGAGCATAGTTGTGTGATAGGTACTGTTTGGGGAAGTACTAATAACAGTTGCACTGGCAGTGCCTCTAGAGGGGGAACTGATCTTTAAATTGACTCATAAATGATGAGAGAGAGCCAGCTGCCTGAGGTCTTAGAAGAAGAGCACTGTAGCCGGAAGAAATAGCAATTAGAAGTCACGGGTCAATATGGAAGTAGGGTGTGAACGATGTATACAGTGGTCTAAAATGAGAGTGGACACGAGCAGGTGCCAGGTCAGGTAAGGTCAAGTGGGCTTTGATAAGAGTATGAATATTACTCTAATTACATTGGGAACCTGCTGAAAAATACTGGAAATGTGTGTGTTAAAATTATTTTACCTCTTGAAGATTTTTAGAAATAGTATCTTTTTCTTTCCTTTCCCCACATTCCGTAGAAACAATACTTCTATTATTTACTAAAATATAATCAATCAGCAAGTCTCTTGGGATCTACTTTTTTAATACACTGAGAATGTGACCAAACCTCCACCTTTATTATCATGTTGGTCCAAACTATCATTTCATTTATAAATAGCATGCGGGGTTCGCTCACATTCCCAGTAAACTGACTCTGAGGTAGAGCTTCACAGGTAGAAAGTTTATCAGGGAATGTCCCCGTGGTGTCATTACCTGGGAGGGAGTAAAGAAAACAGGATCAGGTAGAGCTGAATTGCTATCCTATCCCAACAAAGACTTCAGCTGATAATACAGAGATCTTTGTAATGGGTGCGGTGCACACCGTCTGGGAGATGGACACGCTTGAAGCTCTGACTCGGGTGGGGCAAAGGCAATATATGTAACCTGAACATTTGTATCCCTGTAATATGCTGAAATAAAAAGAAAACTTAAAAAAGACTATAGAGGCTCATGACACCTAAGTATGGGTTAGAGAAACCTCATTGTGTCTGGTTCTGAGTTTTTAGGATTCCATATTATTTATGATTCTTTAAAGTGGATATTAATTGGTACATCCTCTTTGAAAAATATTATGGAGATTCCACAAAGAACTATAAATAGACCTACGTATTAATCTAGCAATCCCACTACTGGGTATCTACCCAGAGAAAAAGAAGTTATATCAAAAAGACACATGCACTAGTATATTTATTGCAGCATAATTCACAATTGCATAGATAGAATCAACATAAGTGCCCATCGACTGATGAGTAGATAACTACTCAGCCATAAAAAAGAATGAATATTGTCTGTAGCAGCAACTTGGATGGAACTGGAAGCCATTATCCTAAGTAGAGAATTTCAGGAATGGAAAAACAAATACCACAAGTATTACTTATCAGTGGGAGTGCATGGTCATACAGAGTGGTATAATAGGCTTTGGAGAATCAGAAGAGGGAAAAGTGGGAGTGGTAAGGGATCAAAAATTACCTACCAGGTACAATCTATACTATTCAGGTGACAGGTACACTAAAACCTCTGCCTTCACCACTATACAATTAATCATGTATCAAAAAACCGCCAGTACCCTCACATCTTAAAAAAGATAATTGAATAAAAAAATTCAAATGAAAAAATAAAACCTTAAATGTTCTGTTTATAAATTTCCACATTAAAAAATAAATTTAAATGGACCCCTGGAGTGTTATTTGAAATGCTTTCAATTGTACTTCTACGGTCACCTTGATGTACACAAAGTTGCAAGTTATAAATTAATTATGAAACAAGTGAAGACAAGTTTGTCTTTTTCTCCTGTTTCAGACCTGGAAGACCCTGCGACTGCTCTGGCATAGCTGGATCATACATAGTTTTGGGACTTGTAACTCGTTGTTCTCGTGAATTCCTCAGTTTTCACCATTAAAAACTTCACACTGCCTCTCAGGTTATCCATAAAGTCTATTTTGGTTTTCTGATGAGGTCTGCCTTGACTGAATAGTACCCCGTAACTACAGACTTTTGTTCCTTTTCATTTGCATTGAAATGGGCCAGCCTCATGTCCCAAGTCCCTTATGGTTCCTCTGTGTGCTGTCAATTACATCGGCAAAGCTAATTTGTGTTACGTTTTTAATGGTCCATTTTACTATCCTTCAGAGAAATCATATTTATATACAATCTCAATCCCAACTGATATGGTCAACCTGAAAGAATGATAGTACTTTGGAGGAAAAGACTAATGAAAGCATTTTGCAAATGAGCTATACTTATTTACCCTTGTAAATTCCTCAAAATTATACAGAGAAGAGGCATTTATAGGAAGAGTTCCAGAAGAAAGTAGTTGATATGATTTAAGCTGCCAGGTCACTAAAGATAATAACTGCTCTGAGAATTTGCATTACAATCTGACTTTTGTTTATTCCAGTATTTCACTATCAATTTCAGCACATTGAAATCCTCCCATTTCAATAGCCACAGCATCATTCTTCAGGTCTTTGTGCCCTGTTATAGTACATTCCCTCCACACGCTATAATACGTTCTTTATCTTTTTTGTTGTGAAATTGTGTTCATTATTTAAAAGCCAGTTAAAATATTACATCCTCTTTAAAATACCGCCTCTTGTGCTCAGGAAAACTTAGTTTTTCTGGCTTGTTTTTACTACCATTTGGTTCACATTGTCAATATAGCAGTTATTACATTGTATTAATAGTTATCTGATTATTTTCTTTTCTCCAACAGATCAAAAATATTTGCTAGTAGCAAGTATACTATGTTCAATTTAGCATTCTTTTTGGGGGCTTAGGATTGTGTCTGAACTATAATATATGGAAGCAAATGGATGAATGAATGAATGAATATATGACCTTACAGAACAGTAAGCTTATGAGGAAAAATGGGGAAGCACCTTCTGGCAGGTATGATAATCAAGATTTATTAAGAAGAAAATCGTATTTCTGCTATAGGGATGTTATAAATATCAGCATTAAACAAGTTCATAAATTATGAAATTAGGTTAAGAAATTGCAGTGAATTAGGTTATTTCAATTAAAATTTTAAAAAGAGAATAGCAATTTTATTACATATACTCTTATAAGAGTAAAGAAATGACAGTAAGAGAAGTGTGTAGGCCTAGTTACAATTAGGTTAAGAAATTGCAGTGGTGGCTCACACCTGTAATCCCAGAATGTTAGAAGGCTGAGGCAGGAGGATCACTTGAGCCCAAGAGTTTGAAGTTGCAGTGAGCTATGATTGTGCCACTGCATTCTAGCTGCCTATGCAACAGAGCAAGACCCTGTTGCTAAAAAAGAAAAAGAAAGAAAGAAAGAAAGAAAGAAAGAAAGAAAGAAAGAAAGAAAGAAAGAAAGAAAGAAAGAAAGAAAGAAAGAAAGAAAGAAAAAAGAAATTGTAGTGAGCCTAGTCTTGACAATGGAGTCTTGTGATTTGATGATGGTATCTCAGTTTTGTTTTGTTTCTCACACCAAAACAAGGTAATTTGACTGTAATTTTTGATAAAAAAAAAAAAGAATGGCTATTTAAAAATAATACAATATATTATCCTTAACTATAGTCACCCTACTACGAAATAGAACACCAGAACAGAGGATTCTGAATATTCTCACTACAAAGAAATGATAAAGGTATGAGGTACAAATATGCTACTTACTCTGAGTTGATCATTACACAAATGTATACATGTATCTAAACATCACTTTGTACCCCACAGATATGTACAATTATTTCAATTAAAATTTTAAAAAGAGAATAGCAATTTTATTACATATACTTTTATAAGAGTAAAGAAATGACAGTAAGAGAAGTGTGTAGGCCTAGTTACAATTAACTTATGTCTTGCTAAATATATGCACTAATACATTTGGAGCATTTTTTTCTTCAAAGAAACTTGAATACAAAAATCTGTTAACCACTGATAATTTCCAATTACCTACAAGCTTGTATAACAACTTCATGATATATTTCCTATGCCAATAACATTAATCTAACTTTTTCATGAGTTTTCCATTCACTTTTAATCAAACAACACTATCATTCCTTTTATATTCTGTGAACATCTGTTGCTTAACTATTCTCATTTTTATGATTATTTTAGTTACTTTAAGACAAGCAAGGTATTTAACTGGAACTAGGGAGCAATCATTATCCACATGTAGGTATGATAAAAGATTATATTAGCAATTTGAAAGGAAAAAAATTATCTGTTATAAAATTTAGAATTATTGTATCTTATATAATATATTAACTTTAAACTAACATCGTCAGTGAGAGTATGTATGGCTTAGTGAGTTTAATCAAGATTAAAAAACAAAATAGGACAAAAATGTAATTATTAACATTGTACTACATTGTTCTATGTATCATACAATTATTGTACTGTCTACTTATAACACATTACAAAATATGTAGAGATATCTGAATTCTTGAAAGTTAAAGCCTTTTAATTCCAAGATACATTGTAGTTCGTAAGGATAAAGTCAGCCTGAAGATTTATAGCACTCTAAAATGCTATTTGTATAAGATATTTGAATAGGGTAGGGCTCAGTGGCTCATGCCTGTAATCCTAGCACTCTGGGAGGCTGAGGCGAGAGGATCGCTCAAGGTCAGGAGTTCAAGACCAGCCTGAGCAAGAGTGAGACCCAGTCTCTACTAAAAATAGAAAGAAATTAATTGACCAACTAAAAGTACATAGAAAAAATTAGCCGGCATGGTGGCACATGCCTGTAGTCCCAACTACTTGGGAGGCTGAGGTAGAAGGATTACTTGAACCCAGGAGTTTGAGGTTACTGTGAGCTAGGCTGATGCCATGGCACTCCAGCGTGGGCAACAGAGTGAGACTCTGCCTCAAAAAAAAAATAAAATAAAATAAAATAAAAGATAATTGAATAGAATCACTATGGAAACATATCTGTTATTTGTTTTCTGTTTTGAAAGTTACCCTCTAAATTATTTTCCTATATTAGTCTAATTTAGCATAGCAAATAAGGACTTAAATTCATAACAATTTTGAATTTGGCTTTTAAAAAATACATTGAAATACTTTGTTATATCTCTAATTGTATATTGTAAGCCCCTGACATATTTTTAAAAGTCCAAATAAATGTATATAGGGAATTTATTCACTATCCAAATCAGTAGTCAGCTATTTAATTTTCTCTGAATATAATTTCACTACCAAGGGAGCTAGACATTTCACTAATTATGCAGTTTATCTACAGAATATGAATAGATGGCTTTTATCATAAAATTGTGGTCACCCTCAGGAATGGTATTTTTGATGATCACACAAATTCTACCAATTTCTCCTCTTCTGCCCTTTTTTTGCCCATGAGTAAACACAGCTGTGGTTATTAAAATATGGAAAAAAATTCTCTAATACTATCCCTGTTGATCCTAGGAATTAAGCAACGCTTGCTTTGCAATAAAACCAGCTGTTAGGGAGTCACAACACAAGAATTCTCCTTCCAGATTCCCTGTCAGTGAGAAGGAGACTGAAATAAATTAATAGTGTCTTTGCTATTTCAATTTGTCAAATAAAGAAGACATTTTTTACTTTTTCCCTATTTTCTGGAAACAATATATGTTGAATTAAAATGTATTTATGCAGTGGACACATGTACAAGTTGTCATTATTTTGCTGTGATATGATAATGTGGAAATATTGGCTATAAATGCTGAAGCAGTTATAACCTCCTAAACTCCTACAGCTAAACTCCTACAGTTAGATTGTTTGCTTAATGCTATTATTAAAGAAGTGTTATGTCTCTTTCTTTGTCCAGTATTTAGGGCCAGAAATTTAAAAAATTCTTTCACCATGATGCTAATCAGAAATAACTGTTCCAGTCAACACAAATTAGCAAAATATTTTACATGTAAAAAGTTCACCATTAACTCTCAGATTAAGCATGACAGGAAAAATTACATATGGTGATATTTGAGGATGGTTTTTGAGTTAAAATATTAATATAAATGACAGGGAAGATGGAATAAACATATTTTTTCCCTATTCCTCCAACTAAGTAAAGCTGAATATCATTGGACTTTACATGTATAAAACAAGCATTAGTAAACTCTGAAAGATAGAGAGAAAGTACCGCAGTTAGGGACTTCAGGAACCAAGGATCTACATCACAGTCAGTTCCCTGGGTTTTCATTTTGCTTCATAAATCGCACACTTAAAACTGAAGAAACGAGCAACCTGGAAAGACCAACATGGGCAGGCAGAAAACAGGAAACGAATAAACAAGCCCCCCAAAGCCTTCTCTCTCTAGCCAAAGGCCCTGGAAATACAGAAAAAGCAATACAGAAAAATTCTAGGCAATAAGCACTCTCCATTTAACTAAATGCCACAGATAAACCTGTAGTCCAACCCGGCTGATGAGAGTAAGGGCCAACCGAAAGGTGCAGACTTCCATCTTTGCCCTTGCAGAGTTGTAAGGAGGCCCTCCAGCCCCAGGGCCCTTTGGGATGGAGCTGTGGGCAGCTGAGCAGGGAGTGAGGATGTTCTTCACTGACAGGCGGTAATGGTAATGCAGTATCCTCCCCACACACTTTTTCAGAGCCATGCAACATATACCAAGATAAACCGTACCTTTTATGTCAACAAATTTAACACAATTGAATTCACACAGAATAGTCACTGAACACAATGGAGTCAAACTAGGAGTCAGTAACAGAAAGGTAACAGGAAAGTCCCCAATCACTCAGAAACTAAACAATACACTTCTAAATAATTCAAGTGTTAAGAGCAAATCTCAAGGGAAAACTAAAAACACATTAAACTGACGGAAAATGAAAATACAGCTTTTCAGAACATCGGGGCTGCAGTTAAAGTAGTGCCAGGAGGGAAGTTTACAGCACTAAATGATTACATTAAAAGAAAAAGAAAAATCTTAAAACATCAATCTAAGCTCCTACCTCAAAATCCTAAAAGAGGAAGAGTAAAGTAAACCCAAAGCAAGCAAAAGGATAGAAATAAAGATAAGAGCAGACATTAATGAAAGGAAACGAGAAAAACAATACAGAAAATCAATGAACCAAAAATCTAGTTCTTGTAAAATCAATAAAATTGGCAAACTCTAGCAAGAATGATAAAGAAAAACATGACAAGACACAAATATCAGGGTAGGGGATATCACTACACACCCTACAGGTCTTAAAAGGATTATAAGGAAATACTATGAAAACTCTGCACACGTAAATTTGACAACATAAATTTAAAAAGACCAATTCCTAAAGAAACAAACTATTTCAATACTTCTAATATGAAATAGATAATATGAAATCATATGATAAGGACAGTCGAATTTGTAATATAAACCTCCCCCAAAATAAAATCTTCAGGCTGAGTTGGTTAGACTGGACAATTCTAGTAAACATTTAAAAAAGAATTAGCACCAAATCTGCATACTCTTCCAGAAATGGTAAATGTATTAGTCAGAACAATTACGTGCTATCTGCTATGACAGTCAAATCTAAGAACAAAACCCCCCAAAACAGTGATATAATTCAATAATTGCTCAAGTCTCATTCCAATGTGGTTTTCCTGTTGGGCGGTGTCCACATTTGAGTAATAATTAAGATGCCAAGCCTTCTCCTATATTGTGATTGTTTCATTTCCAATTTATAATTAATTATCATAATCATTCACGAATTTGTCCAAATTCCAGGTGGTCAAAACAGCAAAAGTTATGTAAAATCACACATTTTTTGTGAGCGAGTCTGAAAGGAGCACAGATTATTAGCCAAAATTCACATGGGCACTCCTAAATTCAAAGGAAGCTAAACAAATGAAGTATGGCTGTAAATTCTAACTGCTCACATCAATATGTCTGTATTATTCTAAGTAGCTAGAAGAAAGGAAGGGGCTTAAAACCAACTTATGATCAAACTTTTCAGTAGATATCAGACAGAGTTAATGCATTAAGAACTTTCATGGAAGATGCTGATTTTAAAGTTTGTGCCAAAACTAATCAAGATTAAGTAGTAAATTTAGTTTCTCAAACAAGGACGTTCTGTATATCTAAAATGTTCAAAATATTATAGCTGCCCTATTTTATAAATCTGAAATAATAATTCATATTTCTTCTCCCTTGCTTCTAAGTCTGATATGTATTTTGTATATATTTACTTTTTAATCTTGTGAAACAAATTACTTCCAAACTGTTTAGTTTAAAACAAAACACATTTGTTGTCTTGCAGTTTGTGTGAGTCAGGATAACAGAAACTGACTTAACCAGGTGCCTCCGGCTCAAGATCTCTCACAAGATAGCAATCAAGATGTTGGCTAGGTTATAGTCATCCACAGGTTCAACTGAGGAAGGATGTACTCACATTACTGTTAGTAGGTCTCATGAGTCCTGTATTTTGACAAAACACAATAATCCTTTGCTATGTAGGCACCTTGGTTCCTCCTTGTGTGAAAGTTCTGAGAGAGACAGAGAGAGAGACAGAGAGAAAGAGAGAGAGAGAGTTCGTGTCAAGAAGAAATCTTTCACCTATCAATACTCTAATCTTAGAATCGATGCCCTGGTACTTCTGCCATATTCTGTTCATTAAAGTGAGTCAATGAGAACTATTCAAGGGGAGGAGACTACACAAGGGTCTGACTATCAAGAGGCAAAGATTACTGAGTATTATTTTAGCGGCTCATCACACCCTTAAAGCATTTGTTAAACTTGTTAATTCTATAAGCCATGCTTGCTAAAAGGAAATTTAGAAAAAATATGCTGTTTTTGACAATCTACTTGTTTAACATGCTTTAATCATAATTATTCAAGTTAATCATATACCCTTTGCACAACTCTAGATTTTAATAAGTCCTCCCAAGACATACAGCTGGATATTTTCTTTGAAATAAATCACAAAAACTGTGTTTCTCATGGCATTGATTACTACTTTTATTCCCATCAACATTTTATGGGTTACTTTAATCTTTTTTTCCCCCAGTGTTTCTTTTCATTATTTAAAAATTCCAAAATGACCTTGCTGTTTTCTTTCTTTTGGAACCTAAAATATTATCTTGTCTTCAGGACATTAATGCTAGTGCATATTTCAGTGTATAAAATATTCTTATATTTTCAGGGACTCATGAAATACATGAAGTTGATAATTATCATTATTATTTAGGAGCATTTGTTTCGAGAGATAGATGAATCGTTTATAAAGCAGCAATGATGTCATCATTATTTTGATATTAATGACTAGCTCGATATCATACATGGAATGGAGTCTTTCTTGAACACTACATATTATTTAGTATGTATCTAAGAATATATGTAGAATGTAGAATATATCTTAGTTTTTTATTCCTCAAAATGTGGAATATTTTTTCTTTCAAAGTGGCTTATAATGAGTTCACTATAATCCTTTCCATTTTTCTTAATTTATTTTAATTAACAATAAACTGGAATATTATATACAGCCTATTTTAATACCACTGTGAGGCAAATATATATCATGTTTATTACATGGCACTTAAGAAGGAAACATTACTCTAATGCAGAATATTTAACTGAGATTAGGAAACATGTCTCTTTCCTAAGGGATCTAGTAATTCTTTCTGTTTGAAAGAAAATTGAAGAACAATATTAAAATTAATACTAATAGAATAGGTTTACAGCAATATTAATTTATTCTAGGGTTAAGAAAAAAATTTATTTCTGCATTAGAGCTAATTTATATTAAGTAATGATGGCTAATATGTTATGTATGTGGCATGAGTAAAAAATATTTTAATTCCTCTGCTTTTATATAATCCTATGATGTAGTTCATCAAAGTAAAATGAGAAGTTTTGCTTTGTATCCATGAGAGAATAATTAACTTCTAGTGCTAGAAGGGATTTAAAGAATCACATAATTTAACCAACTCTATTAGTTAAGCGCCAACCTGGTGACATAAACCATATGATAACCGGAACAAAGGAAGTTCAAAAACAAAGAATTAACTATAATAGAAATTGGAGGGGCATAGCCCAAAAGTCACTGTATCCATGGCTGACAATATTGACTATTTAAAGTCCATCACCGTCACACTGAATACCTATCCTCTGCATAGTTACAATCTTTGATGACGGCATTAATCTTCGCGACTGCCGCAGGGCTGCAATATTACTTCTGCCACATTATCTTTCTAAGGAGCGAAAGTTCCAGGAACTATCACGCAGCCTTTTCTACCATAATTGTCCTCACCTCAAGGGTCAGAAAGGGAATGTGGGGATTATGCAGTACCCAAGAATGTTTATTCCATTTCTATTAATACTTTCAGGAAGCAGGGAAATAATTAGGACGATTCTGTGAACTAACTACATCCCATGAGTTAAACTTGAGCTAAGATTACAGCTATGACTTAACCACCATAAAAATCCCACTTTGGCAACAGTGATATGCTCGGTCTACAGGAATTACTTTCATTGCAGAGCCAGTGTCTAGTAATCTCAAAAAGTCTGAGTATTTAATTTTCCCCTATATACAGTGTATCTAGCAATGGCCACAACCTAATCGGGGAAGATTTAGAGAACATTTGCCATATGTACTTGCAGGAATGGTGCAGTCCTTCTTCAAGAAACCTTGTCCTTTTCTCCTCAATCGAAGAACACTGAGGCTCTGGATTGACTTCGGTCTGGAAACTGAGCAGAGAATGTGATTCTCCAGTGCACCAAATCAAGTCAGGATTTTTTCTGGCTTCCAGACCTAAAGATTTTGATATTATGTAGATGAAGCAATATGCTAATGGTTTTCCCATCTATTACCTTCCTAAGGACATGCTGATCAACTAGCCATTGCTAATATTTCTGAGTCAAGGCATTCTGTTTACTAGTCCATCCCTGCTTCCCTTTAAATTTCCGCCTTGTCTTTGGGAGTTAAAACGCTTGCCCTGTATTGTCCTGGGATCTCATCACTCACATTAACTCAGTGAGCTGATCTTGATGCTGGCAGTCACTTCAATTATATCAAGCCTACAAAGTTTCCATGGATGCAGATGTTCTCCTCATTAAGGGATTTCTCAATGCCTTATTCTTGAATATAGCTTTTGGGTTTTTTTATGGATGTATCTGGGAGATACATGTCACATGTCATCACTTAGCATGTCATGCATGATACATCCAACTTTTGGATTCCTTCCTCTACATAATAACAGGAAAGATCTGACACCTCATCCTCATTCAATATTGGTAAACTTTGTGTTCAAGTTTAAGTCAATCAAACAAATAAGCAGTTAGAGCAACCTCCAGGTGAACAAGCTAGCATATTAAATCCAGAATCTATAAGTGCATCCACATTAACGAATAACTGCTATATTCCACATTCCTTGGTCTAATACCTTTTGAATTCTCTCTCACCTATATTCTTGAAATTTGTACTGTTTTTGGATGGTTCTTTTGATGTGTAAGCTATTAGCTTAGAGGTCATATTGTGTACTTGTGGTCTGAAGCATGCTGAGATTTGATCCTAATTAGGGGTCAAGTGACCACAAGAAGTAGGTGTGGCTGGTCATAAGAAGAAAGATTATCTTTTTCCGAGGCATCTAAGTCAAATGGATTTACAAAGGTGTTTTCTTTTAAGCAGAAGAAGGCGCTTCTCCTCAGACACTTAGTAGTGGGGAAAAAGCTACTTCAGTAGCTACTTCAGGGGGAAATGGACAAATACACCATTTCAGTGGTAGATTTTTAATACACTTCTCTTGGTAATTGAT
>VSMD01062806.1:635-24333 GCA_008750895.1 Mirza zaza | reverse complement strand
GAGAAAGAAAGCCAGAGAGGGAAACGGAAGAAGGAAACAGAGAGCAACCAAGAGCAGATCTGGAGATCTGGGAAAGACAGAGAAAAAGGCAAATAGAAGAAACTAAAAAAAGAAAAGAAAGCAGGAAGAGAATGCAGGCGCAGAAAGGAGGAAGACAGCGTGGAAAGGAAGCTTCTGAACTAGAGTGCGGAGGAGAGGAGGGAGGGGACCCAGGGACGCTAAGCGCAGAGCGCGGTTCTTCAGGACTCTCCAGAGCGGAGTCTGAGTGCGGTGTCCTGTCCCGGCGGCGGCCAGTGGGGCGCTCGTTCGGCCACTTCCCACTCACGCACTCCCAACCACCGCGCAGGCCAACCTGCGGACAGACAGACTGGCCGTCCCGGGCCAGGGCAGAAGGGATTCCTGAGGTGGCCACAGCGCGGCGAACGTGCGCGCCAGGGAGCCCGCCGCCGGCCCAACCAGGGCGCAATGGCTGGGTCGCCAAGGTGCGCACTGGGTCCCCGGCAAGGGCCGACCGCGCCTCCTGGCCCTCAGCCCGCCTAGGCCCCGGTCTGGCGCTTCGGGGCCCCGCTTGGCCGCGGGCGCGCACTCACCTGGACGGTCTCAGCCTGGCATCGCGCTTGCCGTCCACCACAGAGGGCACGCAGCTGGTGAGCTCGGTCCAGTCGGCGTGCAGCCCGCAGCTCCAGCCCGTAGAGAACCTGGAGAAGAGCCAGGTCTCCCGCTTACCCGGCCGGTGGCAAGTGCATTTCTTCTGACCCACGCGGCACTCGCACGGCTGCTCCAGCTGGATGTTGCGCACCAGGTGGCGACCGAAAGTGGTACCCCCCGTCTTCTGGATGTGCAGGAACACTATCAGGTCATCGCCCTTGATGTCGAAGTCTACCTTGCGCAGGAGGTCGCCACGGGTGAAATTGTAGCGGGGCACGAACCTGGCGGAGCTCTCATCCTCCGAGCGGTACGGGTCCGGCACCGGGGAGCTGAACGCCTGCAGGCGGAGGAGCTGGCATTCTGTGCCGGGGCACACGTACTGGAGGACGATCACGGCAAATAGGAACAGCATCACCAAAGCCAGCAGCAGCTTGTTGGATTTCTCATCCATGTTCCCGACGCTGGGGGAAACCCAAGCTCGTTACGTCAATCCCGCAGCTCAGCCCGCGCTCTCCGTGCCCCCGCACCGCCCCCCCCCCCCCAGCGCCGCCGTTGCGCCCCTTCCCCCCCCCCCAGCACCGAATACTCCACCGCGGCGGCAGCGGCGGCGCCCTTCCCCGCTTCCTTCCTTCCCGGCAGGCTCAGCGCTGTGGCTTCTGCCGCACACACACCCCCACCCCGGCTCCTTCCCGCTGGCCGCCTGCCCCTCCCCCCGCCGGAGCTCCCCATAGCCCCTTCGCGGGGTTTCGTACCCGCGGGACCCCTCCTGGCCCCGTCGCCCCACTCCTCTACTCGCGCCCCCGGTCCGGGCCCCCGTTCGTCTCGCTCCACTCTCGGTGGTTCCCGTCCCCATCCCGCTCCGACCACCGGACTCTCCCCGGCTCTTCTGCCGCGTTCCCCTATGGTGCGCACGCCGCTGCCTGCTCGACTCGCGGGCTTTCTCCCCACGCCCCCCAAAGCCCTGCTCTTGCCCGCGCCCGGTTGCCCACCCGGGAGGCCGTCTCCAGTGAGCTCCGAGCCGAGCGTTCAGAGTTCCCTGGGGGAAAGGAGCCCGCCGGCAGCCCCACTTGCAAGCGGAGACGCTGTGCTGCCGGTGCCCGCGGAACGGCGGCGAGAAAGCCGCAGCGTGGCCAAATGCGCGCGGCGCCCCTCCGGAGCCCCCGAGCCCGGCCACCACTAGCCAGCTGGAACTTTGCGCCCTTCCCTCCCCTAGAGGCTGCCTTCTTCCCCGCACTGCCCCTGCCCACCCTAGCCGGGGAGCGCGATCCCCGCTGTCGCCTAGAACGTACCTGGCCAGGGGGCTGAAAATCTTGGAGAAGATCGCACTGAGCACGTGCTTCAGCGAGTGACCCAGGGCGGCCAGGCCCCGAGTGAGCAGGGCCCGGCAGAGGGAGCCCAGGTCCCAGCGTCGCCTGAGGTCGTGCATCCGCCTGCGGCAGCCTCGGGACAGCAGCGCGAAGAGCGGGGCGCGCGTGGCTCCCGCCAGGGAGGAAGACGCCTTTAGGGGCTCGTCCTGGAGCCGCCGGGAGTGGAATCCGTGAGACACACCCCTAGGAGGACCCGCGCGGACTGAGGCGGCGACCGACCCGGGCCGGCTCTCTGCCAATTCGGCCTCTACTCTGGAATGCCGGCGGGGACAGGTGGTGCGGGCGGGCGCTCCTCGCTCCGGTTGCAGCCGCGGCCCGAGCGCCCGGACTGCACACGCAGGCAGTGCCATTCCCCCCTTCAGGCAACTCAGGGTACTAAGGATCAGGAGCGAGCTTGAATTTATATAATAATGCCTCACGCCCAAGAGCTCCAGCCACTTCACAAGCAGAGAGGACTTGGGTTTTCTCCTGTCTTAGAAAACGGAGGTCACTCCAGTGAGCGCATCGCTCCACTTTGGCTTGTTATTTCAACCTCCCCTAAAATAGCAAAGGCGCAAATTGGACCTTTTCCCTCTCTCTTTGCCAATTTCCATTCTCCAACGGAAGCGGGGGCATTTTCTGAAAAGGTAAGTCAGCATGAAAAAAAAAAAGCATGACCAAAAAGCATTACAGAATGGGAATCTGAGCGTTTTCAGAGCATAGACTAGCTGCTACTCCTCTCTTCTTGCTGAATTCCCCGCACCAAGCCCGGTGCCTGCAGGAAGGCATCCTTCATATGAGGTTTATGGAATGGATGGATACATGACTAAACACTGCATCAGAATGAGACCATCTAATCCAAGGTGATGTGACACATGAGGAAACTGAGGCCCAGAGAGGGGTAGGGTTGTGCCCAAAGTCACACAGCAGAGCTCAACGCTTTGAACCCAGGGAACCAAGCACCGTCCACCCATTCCCTGATACTAACACCACTTCCTCTAATAAATTCTAATAAATAGGCACAGTTCTTCCTCATACCCATGTTCAAAAGGCTCTTTTCTGCTGCAGGACCAGGGATTCAGGGATCAACAAGGAAAGAATGGATGTCCTTACAGGAAAAGGACGCTGGGAACTCAGGACTGACACTTTCCCCATCTGATCACTGGTGTTTCCGTGACTCGAGTGTGCACTCCCTCCAGTCTCACTGCTGTGGAAGGAGCATGGATGGCAGCAGTGCCTCAGAGCAGTGCTGTTGGCTCTGGAGCCACTGAGGGGTAGGGGCCATGAACTGAGTCCTGGGCTGGGGACACATCCCTCCCAAGACAGGTTCTCCCAGTATCTCCCTCCCTCACTGAGCTCTGCTCCATCCCTTTCCTATTCTCCTCTTTATGCCAAAAAGCAGAAAGCCAAACACTGATCTTGGAAATCTGTCACTTCCTCTTTGAGCAGCCCTGGGATAATCACTTGCCCCTCCTGAGCCTCAGTTTTCTCATCTATAAGATAGAACCAATAATGTCCTCCATTTTGACCAACTGAGTCACCGTGAGAATGAAATGTAGAAACCTTTAGGCAATCCAAATGTGAGACAGTGTGCCTGCTGCTCTGAGCTCAGATGTGCCAACTGAGTCACGGGCCAAATAAGGAAGGAGCCTTCTTAGGCAATTTCCCAGCTGTGCCCCTGCCCTTACCTCCCCTCAGAATCATCAGCCCTGGCTGGACATCCATGTCCCCCAGGCCTACTGGGGACAGTGAGGGCCCCATCATCCAGCTGCTGCAGGCATAAGAGATAGTGGGATTTTTGGAAATCCTGCATTTCTGGCAATCCAGATATCTCCTGTCCTGAGGATCCAGGAAACACTCTGACGAACAGATGAACTTGTAGTAAGGAGCCAGATGCAGCAATTTACAAGCTGTGGGTTTTCTCATGAGCTCCCCTGCTGCCCCCAGGCTGGTGGGACTGGGCCCACTCCCCCTTGAGGACAGATAAGGGTGTGAGCCCGGGGAGTGGGAAGCTTTGGGAGTGGTCCAGGATCTCAGCTTGCCAGCTGCCCCTGCCTTATTCTTGGTCACCTACAGCAGTCAACCTCTTTAGCCTGCCCAGTAGGTGGCTCTCCTCATGATGCCATCACCATCATTATACAGTAATGGCCTAGGAAAATACTTCTGAAACAGATGGGCCACACATTCAAGCCCTCAGCAACTAACTCTGGAGTTTCTACTCTAAAGGGGATTAGCAGGACTGGAGCACGGGAAAGTGCCTTGGGTGGAGGGTAGGCGGAGGTAGTAAACAGTACAGGGAAAAATCAGGATTTACTCATTCAAGATGTGAAAAGGAACATGTGCGCAGGCCCATGTGCACACACATGCATCTACACACCCACAGTCCGACTTTCAGAGAAATGTCCAGTCAGGTTGGTAGTTACAGAGCAAAAGGGGCAGGGTGGGGCTGCAAGGTCCACTTCCTGAGATCTAGTAAGTCACTAACAAGCTAGTGTAAATACATACAACAGCTCCTTGGGGAATATTTGCATTTACAAGCCCTTCTTCCACCACCCTCATCCTGTAAGTAACAAAGAAATAAATCTCTCATGGTGGAATTCCTATATCAGGACTCCTGGAAGTGGAAGAAAACTGTCCAGGGGGTGGTATGGGGGGAAGGGATTCCCACAAGTCTCAGCACATCCCTCCAGGGCTCCAAGAGGCTCCCTGCTGCGAAGCAAGGAATTCTTCCTATGTTTGCCTCAAGAGCTGCATTCTCCTGAGGCCGGGTCTGGGGTCTTAGCAGGATATTCAGGAGGTCTCTTGCAATTCTGAGCTGGGGCCCCAACCTAGGAGCTGGTTCCTCTCAGAAACTGAATAACAAAGGCCCTGAAGCTCCAGAATTTGGCTTTTTGGGGGAGAAATTAGGGGTGGAGGCTAAAGAGGAAAAGAACTGGCTAAATTGTCAGCTCTTTGGTTTTCCATCTTCCTATTTCTTAGACCAACCTGAGTTGCTGTGTATACGTATTAATATTTGAGATTCAGTACTTGGGAGGTGAGGAGAACTCTACAGTCTGAGCATGGCTTCTGGTTGTCTCCACAGTATGGCATGATTTTCATTATTTTCCCAGAAACCGTCTTTCCATGGTTTCCAACAAAAGGTTGATGATTCTGGAAGCAAAAGGTCAGCCTGGCTTGCATACTAAGCAGTACACTTGCAAACATGCATTGGTTGCTGTAGTCTTGAGACGACAGTGGGAGGTAGTTGCAACAGCACCAGCCTCGAGGGCCAGAGACCTGGGCCCATGTCCGGACTCTGACACTAGCGAGACCCTATATGACTGTGAGGAAGCCACATGCTTGCTATTGGGCTCAACTTCCCTATTCGTAAGACAGCAAGGTTGATGTTGTGATTCAAAGGGCAACTTTCCTGATGTGACATTCCAAATCACATATACTTACTTGTCTTCCTCAAGGTCCAGAGTGCTACCAAACATTCAGACCCTCACTCCAGGGAGAAAGCCTCAGGCCTGGTCCTCAGCACGTTCTGTGACATTCATATCATAGGATTCCAACAGGCCAGCGGCAGCTGGAATTGTTCTGAGCCTGTATTGCAAGGGTGACAGCAGAGTCTCTTGTTCGAATTAGAACAGAAATAATGGAAATTTAGTGTCTAAGAAAGTGTGGCACTCTTTAGATAGAGCGTATAACTCTAATATCCTCTTCCCACATCCTGAGCATTCCTTCAATCCTGTCTCTCCAGCTGTCTCTAATTTTTTTAAAACATTCATACTCTCAATAATAGGCAATTTTGTTACAAAGATTGAAGGCATGCAAACTATCGAGTCCATTCATTTCTGCTTTTATGTGTCTCTTCAAACCAAATGAACAGTGGTACTTAATGAAAACACTGTCCTGCAATTTAAGCTTTAATATTATAAACAGGTTGGGTATGTTAGATACATCACTCTCAATAGTCATCTGTTTCCCCCCACCACCACAAAACACTGAGTTTTATTTGTCTAGCCGTACAAAACATGAGGCTCAAGGAATTTAAAAAGGCAGATAACTCCAGGGTGCTGTGGATGCTAAAGAAATGTGTGCTCTGAAGGCAATATAAGCAGTGTAATGGGGTTCATAGTGAACCCATGCCTCCGAACATGCAACCAAATGACCACCCCTCTCCAGATGAGGGATTCCCACCATTTCACGAACAGTAAGATCCCCACTTCTCACTGACGGTGAATGGAAGAGTCAATTCACGCAGGGCTTTTAAAGCTACGATAAACCAAGGCCTGGCAACCATAGGCAGTAGGCCAGACTCTGCTCCTGGGACAGTCATCTCACTTCTTTGGGCCTCAGTTTCCACTCTTAGAACATAGCTTGTCCAGGTACCTCCAAAAAGCTGGTTTAGGGATAAAGAGGAATTCAATTTCAAATGAGCTTTTTTAAAAAAGAGAGAGCATAGGTTTGGAGAGCACATTGCCCTGGGGTTTAATCAGGGTTCTATAAGCTCCCTCAAAGCCTTAATTTTCTCGTCCATGAAAATGGGGCTAATGATGACTACCTCTCTGGGTTGTCCTTCTAGTTAACTAAAATAATCTACTGAGAGCACTTAGTCTAGTTCTTGCAAAAGTAGACCTTCAGTATTGTTCATTTCTCTTCCCTTTTGACTCAGAAAATATTTGATTCTAGATCTTTGTTATATTTTTCACAGTAGTAACATACACATATTCAATGACAGGTGGCTGGCCATGGGCTTAATTATGGTCTAGGCTGGCTTTGCCCTGATCCTATTTCTTTACCTGCAGTCTTTCCTCACCCTCCCTCCACACCTCTCTGGTGCTCTCCTGGCTGGTATCCCATGGAGGAGGAAAGCCTCTGATCCACACAGTCACTCACGCTGAGGAGTGGAACATATACATGTGACCCCTTCTAAGAGACATCAATAAGAAAGGAGGAAGAGAGCACTGCTTAACCCTAATGAATGGTGCCTCCCATTGAGATACCATGAAACACAGAAAACAGGACAGTAGAGGAGTTGCTTGGGAGCTGAAGTAGATAGTAGAAGAGAGTTATAGGTAAGTGAAGAGGAGAGAGCTTACATGGCCAGTCCCACTCTAAACTCTTGACACTAATTTGCAGCTCCATCCACTTCAAAAGTTAATGGTTGATCTGGCCGGGGGGGTTTCAGTTTGAGCAGCTGGTCAAACCACAGCAGTTGGGATTATAAAACAAGGTCAGTTTCGTTCACATTCATCCTGCATGAGCCAGAGCTGGGCAAGCCCGTCCGTCAGCTGAGCCCTGGGCTGGCAGCACCAGTTCACAGTGGCAGAGTAGAAAGAGTACAAAGCTGAATGCCAAGAAAATAGCATTTGAGTCCTAGCTCTGCCTCTAGCTCACTGTGTGACCCTGGGTGAGTCACTTGATGTGGCTGGGATTTAGTTGCTGACCTTGGTAAAATGAGGGGCTTTGTTAGATGGCCCTGAAAGCCCCTCCTAGCAGGAGCTGTCTGTGATCTAAGCTGTGCTAGCTAACGGGAAGAGCTGGGAAGAGACACAACTCTCTCTGGTTGTTGTGTCAGCAAAAAAGCACTACCAGAAATGACCCTGTAGCTAGTTGCTAAGTCACAAAAGCAAAAAAGGATGTAAATGACGAGCAAACTTTCTCAGATCATAGGGAGAAGACAGAAACTTGAAAATAAACCTTCTGGGCCTATATTGACTTGGATGGTAAAGTTAAAGCTGAAAGATTCAGAAAAAACGTCATGTTGAGAACTGACCTCCAGCTGACACAAAAGCCCAAGGTAGGTTTTAATAATGGTAATAATAAAAACAAGAATGGCCTAGCCTGGCCCACAGTCTCCCATTTATTTTCACACCCTGGGATCTCAGCAAGAGAGGAACACACCCATTGCCTATTTGGTCTCCATGGGAGTTCTAGTTTTGAATAATAAAAGAGCTGAAAATTTTATCTCTAGGTCAACTTGAAGGATTTGGAGGAAGAGGGCTTTAAGACCACAGTTGCTCCCAGGAAAAAGATTTGTCACTCAAATGGGTTTGAAAGGAAATGCCTTATAAGCATAATCCAGGAAAAGAGAAAACAGTTTAGAGTAGCCATACTTGTTATGGACTAAGTGAAAATTAATTTTTAATAAGAGAAAGCCAGGCAAGAGACTAGTAAAGCCCTTAACTGGGCTTTATAGTAAAACCTGAAGGGGGGGGGAGAAATCTTGCTTTTTTATACCTAGTTTCAAAATCCACATTTCACAAAATGGCATTAAGATGCAGAAAGCTACTGCATTAGAGCAGTAGAGGGAAATGAACCTGGTAAAAGGCTCTTTGATCATTCATCTTCTACACTGAAGAAAGTTGCCTTAATGGATATCATCTTGCAGAATATTCAGCTGAAGTGGAAGACAATATTAAAACTTTCTATGAGAAGAGACAAAATGCAGTTGGTAGGGCTCAAGGAAGGGTTAGAAATGCAACAGGGGTGGAGGTTTGGGGGCAGGAGGTTGACATCGGCACAGTGGTCAGGGTGGCTGGCTACAGTGATGTCTCCTGTAGGCGGACCTCAGGATGCTTAACAAATAATGCCAGTAATAGCTCCCACATTGAGCATCTGTTGTGTGCCGGCTACTTTACTATAAAGCCTTCACATGCACTATCTCAATGAACATTCCCAGCAATCCAATGAGATCATTACTTCTATTCTACTTATCTTACAAATTAATAAACTGAGGCTCAGAGTTACAGCCACACAGCTAGGAATTATACAGCTGGGACTTGAACCCAGATCTGTCTCATTCCACAGCTGGTAATAACTGATGCCCCTGTGATCGTCATCCAGCTCCAGGGTGTATGAGCTAGCATGAGCTAGAGAACATGAGACATTCTGCCTCACCTTGGATATCAAGAGACTTAGATCATTTTCATCCTAGGCAGGAGAGCTAGACAGCGAGGGATCATGATGTATTGTGTGTGTGTGTGTGTGTGTGTGTGTGCATGCACATGATGCCCATGCCCTCACGCACATGATATGAGGGCACTGAAGGAGATAGAGGGCTCAGGACCTGAATTTTAGTAAAGAGGGAAGGAGAGATCAAGACACTGCTGACTGCACCATTCAATACAAACACAACCTTGGGATGTCACCCCCAATATCTGACACTGTTATTTTGGGGAAATGTCACAAGCAACTTTGTCCACCCTACTGAGCAGTAAGTCTCTGGAAGGCTAAAACATTGGCTTCTTCATTTTTAAAAATTTCCCTATAGTTCCCAGTAACAATAATATTTGGTTGAGGGTTTCACAGTTTACCAAATACCTTCACAGACACTAACTGGACCTTCGCAATAATTCTTCAAGGCAGCTGTCATTGCTCTCACTTTATATATGAGGAAATCGAGTCTGTGAGGGCTGAAGGAACTTGGCCAAGGGCACACAACTTGTATGGAGTTGCCACCGCTGACCTCTCCCTTAATCCCAGCAAGCACACATGTCGACATCAGGTAATGCCCAAGGCACCTCGCAAGAGATCTGGCACAGAGTAGTATTTAAGAGATGTTAAGGGTTTTTTCCCTTTTACTTGCCAATTTACAATTTATACTAAAAAAATGTTGTTTTCTTTCCACTAACTACAGCCTGCTGGGTGCCTCAGTATCCTCAACAGAGATTAGTCCACATTATCAGAAAACATCGCGGATATAAGGAAATACAGCTAATATGCAAGAAGCTGAGGACTGTGAATGACTGACTAATCTGTGGCACTAGCTCTAATGCAGTGACACTCACAGGATGGTCTACAGAGGGCTGCAGTGGTCAGAGAAGGCTCCCTTGCAACATTGGGAGGTCTTGGAAGAGCTAATCAATCCACCCACCCACTCCTTTTTTGTCTTGGTCCCAGAAAGAGGAAATCTTGCTGACAGAAACTGTTCTGATCAGTTTTCCTTGTGCTCAGCGCACCCAGTCATCTCTTCCTTGTCCATGAACTTATAGAAAAAATGTCCTAGTTCTCCCCAACTACAAATCCCATCCTCCATCTGCAGTGCCAAGAGCATGATATTGTGGGGTCTTTCTTCAAGAGAGCGGTGTGTGGCCTCACAAGCACAGTACAGTCTGTGTCAACATCCACGACCCAGTTGTAGAACAAACAGTTGATTTCTTAGATGAAGGCAATAAGCTGCTTTTCGCTGGGTGAAGGAGAACCAGGGTAGACACAGTTTAAGTAAAAGAGAAGCCACTCTGCGTTTCACCTTATGTTTCCATAGTTCCTTAGCTTGCCAGCAGTTTGCTAGCAAGTCAAAGGGGAATCTGACCTTTAAGTGTTCCAGAGTCTTCTAGAAGAGAGTCACATAATGAATGATCAAATGAACAGTTTTTGGTTCTCTTATGAAGGACAAATCTTATGCCAGCTGAAATGCTAAGATGCTGTGGCAGTAACAAACTAACAACAATAATAATTTACCAGGATGATTGCAAGTTCAGAATGCAGGACAGATTATTTTTTTTTTTTTTTGCTACAATCTGGAAATACAACTAGATATTATTTATCATCCACATTAAATGCTCATACCACAACATCGTAAATAGACATTTTAGGTTGGCTATCAACTGAACATTGTTTTTATTCATTATTAATTTAACTAAAAACTTAATAGGTGATATAGATTTCATCAAATGATGAGGGAGATTAGTATTATATAAAAATTCACTATAAAGTTGTCATTTTATTCTCCAAACCCCCCCTTGCACTCCATTATAACACTAGTTAGTACACTAATACTCAGACCAACTGAGGGTAGGAGATTCAGGCTGAAATGTGGCCCCCTCCTCCTACCCTCAAAACAAGTCTGAAATGAGAAGGTAGACGTTCCTCTTAGGAATATTTACAAATCATTCTGCATGTAAAAGAGCACAAGAATTTCCCAAAAGCCAAATAAATAGAATGCTGTGAGCCAGTCCTTTTTATGCCTTCCTCTTTTAGAAGTCTGCTGCAAAGTCTCCTGGTCAATGCCACAGGCTGCTCTTTTATCTCAGTAACCCGAGTGCCATTGCAAAGCCTGCCCGCAGGCCAGGTCTCAGACACACTCCTCGGTATTCAGTGAATTCCGAGTCAAGTCCAGGCTGGAGTCAGCTGCCTCCATTGTAAGTCTTTTGCAATTTTCGATGGATAGCTTGGCTCTTATGTCTTGAGGATTGGAATCTCCTGGGCAGGAATTGGATTTCACTTTCCAAGTCTACAGCGTTTGCACCAAGGTTATTAATATAGTCTCTACAGGAGGGATCATATTGAGAGCAAGCTGAAATTCACATAATAAAGCCTGCAGCTTAAAGCTAGGCTGGGCCTAGCCTCCAGAAGGATACTGAGTAACTCTGAGCAGCTAGTCACCCCTGGGGAACTTTGAGAAGTGTCCAAATCCACCCTTTCTGGGATACAGCATCTTCCTTTCTATGTTAGCCCCACTCTCTCGGACTTCACAGCATGCCTATAAGTGCCCTGCAATGCCTCTCGGGGAATAAAGTCACCTGAGGAACACTCATTTCCACCAAGGTGTTAGGGACTCAGACAATTTCCTTCCCTGAAGCTCAGTTTAAAATGAATGAATGAATCGTTTATACCAGTCTAAAGATCAATAAGATCATTGGAGAAGCAGACAACTGTAATGAAAGGAGCACACTCTAGAGTCAGACCAGGATTTGAATCCCAGTCCCTGCTCCATACTAGCTGTGTGGCCTCAGACAAGTACTCAGCCTATCAGTGCCTCAGTTTCCTCCTCTATACAATGGGGATGATATTAATCAGTAATTTCTTAAGGTATGCATAAAAGACTAGAGATAATGTATGTAAAAGGACTTTTCTGTAAAAGAGAATTCCCTTACAGAGACTAGGTATCCAACTAATGGCAGTTACTATTATTGAACAAGGCAGTAGAGATGTCTGGGACCTTCTTAGTGTCCTTCAAGTCAAAGCCCTGAGTGAATATCTACATCCACTCTAAACAAGAATTACTCTGCTCAAATAAGTCATTGGATCTAAACGTATGCTTTACTATTTTTTCTACCTTCATATTTTTAGTAATCCAAGCTAATTCTTGACTGAAAACTCTTTGTAAAAGTTCAAATATCATAGAAAACACAAAAATGCCTCTAGACTTCCATATATTGGAATTATTCATATAATTCCATTCTCTTTCCCTGAGGTAAGCACTGTTTTCAGTTTTGTTTTTGTGTGTTAGAAGGCCATTATTGTAAGCAAGTACACAAATGAATACACCTATAAAAATACAGAATGTTATTTTTGTATGGGTTTTTTAAAAAGAAAAATGTATGTTTTGATGTATGCTTTTAATATTCTACTCAGTTATGATATACGTGTGGAAAAGTGAGCACAGGATAAGTTCATGGTTGATGAACCTTCACAAACTGAACATATATATGTAATCAGACCCCAAATCAAGAAACATTACCATCACCTCAAAAGCCACTCTTTTTTTTTTTTTTTTTTGAGACAGAGTCTCACTTTGTTGCCCAGGCTAGAGTGAGTGCCATGGCGTCAGCCTAGCTCACAGCAACCTCAAACTCCTGGGCTCAAGCAATCCTGCTGCCTCAGCCTCCCAAGTAGCTGGGACTACAGGCATGTGCCACCATGCCTGGCTCATTTTTTCTATATATATTAGTTGGCCAATTAATTTCTTTCTATTTATAGTAGAGATGGGGTCTCGCTCTTGCTCAGGCTGGTCTCAAACTCCTGAGCTCAAAGGATCCGCCCACCTCGGCCTCCCAGAGAGCTAGGATTACAGGCTTGAGCCACCGCTCCCGGCCCAAAAGCCACTCTTGTGCCCATTTCCAGTCAATAAACCCCCATCAGTGACCACTATTCTGATTTATATCAGATAGATTAATTTTGCCTGCTTTTTTACTTTATATAAATTGAATCATAGAGTACATTAGTTTTATATTGCTGTGTAGCAAATTACCACAAACTCCACAGGTTAAAACAACAAACATCTAATGTCTCACAGTCTCTGTAGGTCAAAAATCCAGACACGGTGTGGCTGGATTCCCTTCCCAGGACCTTACAGGGTTCAAGTCAAAGTGTCAGACAGGGCTGTGTTCTCATCTGGGGCCTGCGGTGGGGGGGGGAGGGTCATCTTCCAAGCAGACTGGTTGTTGGCAGAACTCATTTCCTTGCAATTACAGGACTGAGGTCTCCATTTTCTTGCTGGCTGTAGACCAGGGGTCACTCTCACCAACTAGAAGCCACCCAGATTTCTTATCACAAGCCCTCTTCCACTTTCAAACTAGCAAAAGAGAACTTCTCTCATGTCAGTCTCCCTCATGTTTCAACTCTCTGACTTCCTCTCCTACAAGCAGTCCAAGAATATACTCTATCTTTAAAGAACTCACGTGATTAATTCAGGCCCACCTGGACAATCTCCCTATCTAAGGTAACTGATTGCGAACTTTAATTGTATGTGCAAAATTCCTTTACAGCAGTACCCAGATTAGTGTGTGGTTGAATAACTGGGAGAAGGTATGTGTCCACCAGGGTCATCAAATCTTGGAGGGCCATCTTGGAATTCTGCCTACCATATACAGTATTTGCTGCTTTGTGTCTGGCTTCTTTCACTCAACATTATGTTTATGAGATCCATTCCCATTGTGAGGGGTTATAGTTCATCCATTCCCATTGCTGTGAAGTATTCTGTTGTGTGGATATACCACATTTTATTCATCCAACATTTATTCATATTGATGGGCATTGTCCTAATTTTAAGTGGTGGGCTGTTATGAATAGTGATCCCATGAACCGGACTTTGGTGAACAGATATACATATAGATTTAACAAGAGATAAACTTTTTCCGTTATAAGGCACTAAGATTTTCGAGTTCTTTGTTGCCACAAAATAACCTAGTCTATCCTGACTGACCCAAAAATCTGGAAATAGAAGTGCTATTACCAAGGGCAACAGATACTGCCATATTGCCCTCCAAAAAGGCAGTCCCATGAATATTGTATGAAAGTATCCTTCCTGCTTGCCATGTCCTTACTAACACATGGTATAATATATGTGTGTAAGTATACATGGATTTCGGCCAACCTGGTCTTTATCTTCTCCACTTATAAAATAAGGATATTACCTTGAGTAAGGATCCAGGAGAGCATGCCTAATCCCCTGCCTGTGCCAGCACTAATATTACCAACCCACAGGGTGGATGTCCCTTACTGTGCTCTATTTTTTCATGGAACTTATTACTCCCAAATATTCCACATGTTTACTAATCTATGATGTTTAGTGTTTGCTTTCTATCTCCACCCACTAGGATATAAGCTTCTGCATGGCAGACATCTCTTTAGTCTTGTCAGTTTATTGATATTTCATCTATCCCAAAGGCCTAGAAGAATACCTGATATATAGCATGTGCTTAAAAATATTTGTTTTATGTTTTATTTTTATTCATGTATTTTTCTTAAAGACAGAGTCTCACTCTGTCCCCCATGCTGGAGTGCAGTGGCATGATCATAGCACACTGCAGCCTCAAACTCTTGGGCTCAAGCAATTCTTCTGCCTCAGCCTCCCTAAAAATATTTGTTGGTTGAAGAAATAAATTATTAACCCAAGATATGAACATTCTGATGACTCTTACTAATGATCATAAATTAATTTCATAGTTATAGTGACAAGACACTGGGAAAAATGTTAGCTGAACTTAAATGTAAGACAATATTTATTTATGCACTTATACCCATTAAAACTCATTTGCCTCACTTCCCTTAGCTCAATTTTTAATTTGAAGTTTTATTTCTTAATTAATTAATTTATTTATTATTTTGAGACAGAGTCCTCACTCTGTCACCCTATGCTGGAGTGCAATGGTACAATCACAGCTCACTGCAGCCTCAAGCTCCAAGGCTCAAGTGATCCTTCTGCCTCAGCCTCCTGAGTAGCTGGGACTACAGGTGCAAGCTACTATGCCCAGATAATTTTATACATTTTGTAGATACAGGGTCTCGCTATGTTGGCCACACTGGTCTCAAACTCCTGGGCTCAAGCAATCCTGCTGCCATGGCTTCCCAAAATGCTGGGATTAGATGTGAGGCACCATGCCTGGCCCCCTGCCTCATTTATTTCACTTTACATGATTGTGTTAGGCATCTTCTTGTTATACCTTTAATTCTCTCTGAACATTTCTATAAAATTGAGACTACTGTGGAAAATCAGGGATTTAAAGTTGCTGCTTTCATAGAACATTGCACCATACCAAAACAATGAACATTTGTCTTTGCAAATTCTGTCCTGAAATGTCCTCCCTTCTGCCTGAAAGTAATGAATATTCTACTTTTTCTTCAAGATCACAGTCAGTTGGGGTTTAGAGCAGAGTTGTCATAGAGAACTTTTTTGATGATGGTACTAGTACTCATCTGTGCTCTTCAATACAATAACCACTAGCTGCATGTAGCTACTGAGCACCTGAAACGTGACTAGTGTGACTGAGGAACTAAATTTTAATCCAACTTAATGTTAAGTGAGTTTTATTCAATGTGACCTTAAGTTACCTTTAAACGGCCACATGTGGCTAGTGGCCACCATATTGGACAGCACAGCTCTAGAGAAAAGGGTTGGAAGAATGGTATCCATTTTTGATCCTTCTAACACTGTGTCAGCTAGAGGGATCCTGAGACCCACAGGTGAGACAGGAGGGTGAGACAGGAGGGTTCCACGTCCCTTTCTTCACACCCCCTCCCCCCAAGCACGAGATAAGAAGGACAGAGTGCTCTTGCCCATCCACTTCAGGTAGGGGAGCTTGGGCTGGGGGAGAGAGGGAGGGCATGGTCTTAGATGGGCTGAACTAATGCCCTTATAGTCATTGGACAGCACCTTGGCTTGCTCCTTCATGCGGTCATTGGTTTAGGCTGTGTCTACACAGGCCCAGCAACTCAAGCCAGAGCTCTGAATGTGAAGTGGGACTTGTGGAGACACGGATTTCCCATCTCACACACAGTTCCCCCGCTCACACTGTGCGTGTGCAGCTCGCCCTGGAGACGTGTGCAGAGAGGCGTTCAATCTACCTGGGGGGCTTTGGCGTCTCAGAGGTGGTGGTAATTACTGAAGCAGGGAATGGATCATAAGGAAGTGAAGTCTAGATAGGTTATCCAATAAATAAAACAACCAGACCCAGGGTTTCAAAGAAAAAGAATATTACCTACCTAGAGACACTTCTTGGAGCAAAGCCTATCTAGCTTTACTGTACTGTTATGAAATTAATTTGAAGTTGAGAAACTGTAATATATTACAGCTATCAGTCTCTCTGGACGGTTTTACAATCAACATGTAGGATATGAAAAAAGAAAGATGCCAATAACATATTAATGTGGTATTCGGTGCTCAATCTTCTTTATGCAGCAGAATATTACAGCAGAGCAAAAAATGATCAAAAAGTTGGTTCTCTTTTATACAAAGAAACAGAAGAAGGAAAGCTGAACTTTAAATTATCCCATCTGTCACTTTCCATTGATTGAGTCTTGCTCATTAAGATAAATTCCGAGCGAGACTATCATTTTTATCTTTTGAGCTCTCCAGAAATGCATGCCTTTCAGCTGCCTTGTTTTCTTTCTTTTTCTCTCCCTCTTTTGTCTTTTTCCCCATATATGCAGCTGCCAAGGAGGAATGAGACACTCTATCTTATGGTGTTTCCCTTTTTAATTGAATTCCTCTGGAAATGTATGGACCTGCAGTTTAACACCTGATGCCCATCTACAGATGTGCCCAAACAAAGTCAGATATCCCACTCTTCTCTATTTTGCATGCCGTGTTGGTACAAGAAGGGTATGTGTCTTCTCTCTTCCAGAAGAGACATCTAAAGTCAGCTCTACCATAAACCAACTACAAGATCTAGGGAAAGTCATTTACCCTGATTCGCAGTTTCCCCATCTGTTGAAAAGCAGACACTAATGAAGAGAACAGGATGGCTAAGTGAGTTTGTTATGTGACTTCTGGCTGGTTCTCACTAACTTCCTTTTTTTGACTTAGTTTCCCTTCTCTCCCAGCATGCTGTGGCTCTGCTCAGTGGGTTATTTAAACCCCCCTTCAAAGCTAATGCTGATGTGATGTGGATATTCCTAGTAATTGGCAGATAGCAGCTGTTCAATAAACATAAATGCACTCCTTTCTCCACTCTGTTCTCAGCAAAGCAGCTAGAGCTGTATGTTAAAGAGCTGCGACTTGTCCCTCCCCCTGACCCTTGATACTAGACATAAAGTGACGGGACAAAGCAGGAAGCATTCATACTTACACATCAACGCTTCAGGGCCAGATGGACCCTGTGCAACACAGGAAAGCCAGAAATCGACCTCCATCAACTCACCCTCTTCCCCACCCCCTCGCCCCTGTGGAACCCTACTTGTGGGCTCAGCACCCTGCTTTTCCCTTCTCTCTCCATACCAAACCCACCCGGAGATCCTTCATGAGTGCTAAAGTGTAGGTGAGTGGGAATCCTCCTCAGTCCATGGACATTTGCACATAAATCAGAATCTGCAGTTAAAACAGGTTGTTCTATCCAGTTTTCCCGGCACCATTTATTGAATAAGGATTGTTTTCCCCAGTGTATATTTTTGTCTGCTTTGTCCAAGATTAGTTGGCTATATGAGAATGGTTTTCTATCTGGGTTCTCGGTTCTGTTCCACTGGTCAATGTCCCTGTTCTTGTGCCAGTCCCAAGCTGTTTTAATTACTATAGCCTTGTAGTATAGTTTGAAATCTGGTAAATTGATACCTCCTGTTTTGTTTTTATTGCCTAGGATCGATTTTGCTATACAGGGTCTTCTCTGGTTCCATATGAAGCATAAAACTATTTTTTCTATATCTGTGAAAAATGATGATGGTATTTTAATAGGGATTGCATTGACTCTGTAGGTCTCTTTGGGTAGTATACACATTTTAACAATGTTGATTCTGCCGACCCATGAGCATAGTATATTCTTCCACCTGTTTACATCCTCTGCTATTTCCTTCTTCAGTGTTTCATAGTTCTCCCTGTAGAGGTCTTTTACCTTCTTAGTTAAATATATTCCTAGGTACTTTATTTTCTTTGTTGCTATTTTGAAGGGAATGGAGTCTTTGATTTCATTCTCACTTGTACTGTTATTGGCATATATGAATGCCTCTGATTCTGTATTGTATTGATTTTGTATCCTGAGACTTTATCAAATTCATTTATCAGTTCAAGGAGTCTCTTGGTTGAATCGATGGGGTTTTCTAGGTATAATATCATGTCATCAGCAAAGAATGAGAGTTTGATCTCTTCTGCTCCCATTTGGATTCCCTTAATTCCGCTCTCTTGTGTGACTGCTGTAGCAAGGGCTTCCAGCACTATGTTGAATAGAAGTGGAGATAGTGGGCACCCTTGTCTTGTTCCAGTTCTAAGTGGGAATGCTTTCAATTTTTCCCCATTCGGTATGATATTGGCTGTGGGTTTGTCATATATGGCTTGTATCATTTTTAGGTAAGACCTATCTATGCCTATTTTGTTGAGCGTTCTTATCATAAAAGGGTGTTGAATTTTGTCAAATGCTTTTTCTGTGTCTATCAAAAGGATCATATGGTATTTGTTTTTGATTCTGAAACATGACCCACACCTTTCACCTCCCACAAAAATCAACTCACACTGGGTAACAGATTTGAACCTTAGGTGTGAAACTATTAGAATTCTAGAGGAAAACGTTGGACATACTCCTCTAGACATTGGTCTAGGCAAAGAATTTATGAAGAAGACCCCAAAGGCAATCATAGAAGCAACAAAAATAAATAAATGGGACCTTATCAAATTAAAAAGCTTCTGCACAGCCAAAGAAACTGTCAAGAGAGCAAGCAGACAACTCACAGAATAGGAGAAAATTTTCACAAGCTACACATCTGATAAAGGGCTGATAACTAGAATTTATTTAGAACTCAGGAAAATCAGCAAGCAAAAATCAAACAACCCTATCAAAAATGGGCAAAGGACATGAACAGAAATTTTTCAAAAGAAGACAGAATAATGGCCAAGAAACATAGGAAAAAATGCTCAACATCTCTAATCATCAGGGAAATGCAAATCAAAACTGCAGTGAAATATCACTTATCTCCAGTAAGAATGGCCTTTATCAAAAAGTCCCCAAACAATAAATGTTGGCGTGAATGTGGAGAGACAGGAACACTCCTACACTGCTGGTGGGACTGCAAACTGGTTCAGCCTCTGGGGAAAGCAATATGGAGATACCTTAAAGCGATACAAGTAGATCTACCATTTGATCCAGCAATTCCACTACTGGGCATCTACCCAAAAGATCAAATGACACTGTACAAAAGGGACACCTGCACTCAAATGTTTATAGCAGCACAGTTCACAATTGCAAAGTTGTGGAAACAACCCAGGTGCCCATCAATACATGAGTGGATTAATAAAATGTGGTATATATATATACCATGGAGTACTACTCAGCTTTAAGAAGCAATGGTATATAGCACCTCTTATATTTTCCTGGATAGAGCTGGAACCCATTCTACTAAGTGAAGTATCTCAAGAATGGAAAAATAAGCACCACATGTACTCACCAGCAAATTGGTATTAAGGGATCAACACCTAAGTGGACATATAGGAATACCATTTATCAGGTGTCAGGCGGGTGGAAGGGGGGAGGAGGGGATGGGTATATACAAACATAATGAGTGAGATGTGCAACGTTTGAGGGATGGACACGCTTGAAGCTCTGACTCGAGGGGGGAGGGGGGCATGGGCAATATATGTAACCTTAACGTTTGTACCCCCATAATATGCTGAAATAAAAAATAAATAAAACAGGTTGTTCTCTGAGTGCATTGAGTAGCGCGAGAATTTCCTCCATTCTAAAGGCCTTTTCTGGAGTTCGGGAAATACAGCTGTGTAATTACATGCCCACGGGGGTGAGTCAACACCACAATGCCTTTTTAACTACAAAAAAACGTGACCAACCATTTTCTCAATGGAGATTGCCCAAGTATTATCCGTATGAAGGAAATCCTCCTAGATCCTTGTCTGTTTAAACAAGTGGGGGCAGCAGAGAGCAGTTTGTAGGAGATACAGGAGCAGAACAAATGTGGCTGGAGAAAATGCTGGAAACAGTTTGAAGAGAGGCTTGTGAGAAAGCAGGTTGAGGATGGGAGCAAGGCTGATGCCAAGAGAACAAACGGAACCAGAGGAATAGATCTAGGACTAGGGTTGAAAAGATAGCACTGGAGCTGGGCTGGGGAATAATGAAAAGGGATCTGTATCTCCAAACAAGTGTTCTAGGGAGGAAGCAAATGACTCTTTAAGAGACTAGAGCAGCCCTTCTCAACCTTTTGCTGGTTGCGAAAGGACCCAGATTTGAGAATTTGATGAAATCAAGGTCCTCTCTGGAGAAAAGTAAACACAAAAGATCAATTTTTCAATCAAACACAAGGGTTTTCCAGCTCCCACCCCAGTCTTGAACATGGACTCCAGGTGCAGTATTAATCTAGGTTTCAGAGACTGTACAACAAGGCCATTTGATCATTCAGGCTGCTTGTCCTCTTGAAGGTGTGGACCTGGGACAGTATTCTCACTCAGGAAAGGGCCCAGGCCTGTCTTCAAAGTGACTCCGGTTTGTATTGGTTCTAAACAATCCCAAAGTCACCTGGAGCTTTGCAATTTATCCAGGATCCACATATACAGATTTGGGAGGGACCCACTGCTACTCCCTCTTGCCATCCAGTAACTAACATAGTGATGTATTCCTAAGCGCTAAGGACTTTGCTTTCCTTACTTCAATACGTTCTTACAACAATAGTTACTCTTATCATTCCCAGTTTATAAATGACAAAACCGAGGTTAAACCACTTGCCCGTGTTCAGAGAGCTGGCCAGTTACAAAGGTGGGCTGGGCTTCTGGGACACTCTGAGCCTGAAATCTGGGTAGTCAACATTATCAATACTGATTATCAGGTTGAGCTCAAGCTTCAGAGCTTTCAGAACAACATCTAAACATTGTTCTATGCAGGGAGATTGTTCAGAAAATCAGTTTCAAGTATTTGCTTCTGATGGATGCTAAAAGCCCGGTCATTGAGATCCTTGTCCAGTGATTGGTTAGGCAAGTGAGACACCTGAGGTGAGTGGGACCTTTAATGCTCACTTTCCCTATACCTTCAGTTAACATGTCGCTTCTTTCAACACATGACCCCCAGACTGCATAGGTTTGTGAGTTCAAAAACATTCCTACTCCCCAAATCCATGGAACTTGTTGAATTTTGTAGAGATAGGTTTTTTCCCTTTATCTTGCTATGTTCTCTTAGATTTTAGTTGACAAAATATGCCTATTAAAAAAGGGAGGACATTTTAGAAAAAAGACAGCCCCAGTGGTCTGGTGGTGAGTGACTTTATACTTTGCTACCACCATCATTTACCATCAACAGCTTCTTCCCCACTTGAGGACAGAGGTTTGGATCTCTTTGTCGATTATGTGGACAGGTGGCAATAAAACATGGATTCAATACCTGCTGTAGTAGTGCAAAAAATCCATTTCTTTAAATAATGTCTGGAAACACCATGTTTGTTACCTTACTTTCTGAACAACCCTACAGAACAGAAGAAAGACATGAACACAGATAGCAGGTATTTTACAGAATAATGAAGCCAGACCCTGCATCATACAAATAACAGATTCCTGTGAGTTAATTTAACTTGTCTTTCTGTACAAAATCCAGCTACCTTCCCTATTGTTCAATCTGCTGTCATCTTAGATACACAGGGCTTTTCACCAGCTTTATAAATAAATTAAATCAAAGCTTCCTATAATAAAGTGAAAAATAATTAAAAATTACGTGTTTTCCAACTTTCCTTCAATGGCATGGCATTATAGCTGATATCTATGAAATAGTCAATATGCTGACTTTTGCTCTACTACTCATATTAAAGCATATTTGTAAAAGATTTTTATTTATTTCTTATAATTACCTGGAATAGTGAGAGTGTCCATTCACCCATTCTTTGATATTTTAACTCTAAGAAATACTTTTCCCAGCAGGAAAAAATTAATTAAAGTGATTTCCTCATATGCTTCTGAAGGTTACAATGGTCTCATAATGACACACTCTGCTCTGGGCATGCGATGTGGCAAAGCACTTACCTGTACAAAGGAGTTGCTTCCTGCAAAACTGCATGGTCCTCAAGGGGAGGAGAAAGAAGAAAAAGAGAAGAGAGGGAAGGAAAAGAGAAGGAAATGGAAGAAAAGGAAAGAAAAAGAGGGAGGAAAATGTGGTTCAGAGAGTAGGAAGCAAGGCAGGTGGAGAAAATTCTTGAGTTGAGAGTTGCCCTTATAGGGAGATACACACACACACACACACACATACACACACACATATGTATGTATGTTTATATTTTAGAGATGGGGTCTTGTGTGTTGCTCAGGTTGGAGTACAATGGGTATTCATATGTACGATCATAGTGCACTGCGGCCTTGAACTCCTGGCATTAAGGTATCCTCCTGCCTAAGCCTCTTGCCTAACTGGAATTACAGGCACGCACCCCTGGCCTGATAGGGATATTGAACTTTCAATGGACTGAACTGAAATGCAGAACCAAACGAGTAATTAATTACCCCAAAGAAATTAAGTTTTAAACCAGAAAAGACTGAGTCATCTTAAAGAAGCAAGGTTTCGTAATTTCTTACATCAACGGAAATGAGGACTCCTGAACAGGTTGAGAGCAGTTACAAAGAAATAAAGTTATATTTCTGCAATGAGTTATTAAAAATAAAAAATCTGCTGGAAGGTGCCAACCCCCACAAAATTTCCAAGTGACATCAAAATGCTTGCATGTCCTTTGGGAAGTTCCTCTTAATCTACAGCTGAACTTCATGGAATAGTAGTTTCATAATACATTATCAGTTATTACATGAAAGTAGTGCTTCATGGTCAAATAAAGGTAGGAAAAGCTATGTTAAATAAAAAAAACCCAGGTATTTGTAATTGCAGGGTTTCTTAGAATCTTTATTGCTAATTGGTACTGTACATCTCCCATAGGAGGACAGAGCACATTATAGAATTTCTCAAACATACTTGTCAGGGAATTCTTTGTTCACAAAACACCTAATAATACCTCATTGATCTAGTAGTCCTTGTAAGAGTTTGGGAAATATGGCTCTATAATTTAAGATCCTTTCTAGGGTATTTGGGCCTAGCAGACAGAAGGTAAAAATGGGGGTCCCTAAAGGATTGGCAGAAGAGTTCCAAAGACAAATTGTCCTTTCTTCTCAAGTTTGCTTTGACTGGCCCTGGGCTAGTCATGGCAAGAACTTGGTTTGTCTGAGGGTAGTGGGCAAACCTCTGGGCCCACTCAAGTACAGCATCTTTTCCAATCTTCCTTAGCATGTCTAGCTGTGAACAGAGATTATGTTGGGTCTAGCCCAATACTTCTAAAATAAGTCGAGAGGGCAAACAGCTGGGGTCCTTGAAGCCACCAGGGCCCCCAATCATTTATGTGATAACAGAAGACTGCAGCCTAAAGTTGCCATAGCTCCTAGGCATTTCGCCAATAATTGATAGTTAGTGGGACTGGGAGAAATGGATCCAATGAAAATGGCAAAGAGGCCGGGCGCGGTGGCTCACGCCTGTAATCCTAGCTCTCTGGGAGGCCAAGGTGGGCGGATCGTTTGAGCTCAGGAGTTCGAGACCAGCCTGAGCAAGAGC